>VZSF01004492.1:18339-68410 GCA_013398295.1 Chionis minor
GTTCTGTTGTTTCAGTTGTTCCGGTTTTATCCATTTCCCGTTTTACGACTTCACCTTCTTCTCCGACTTGCTTGGGCTTTTGCTCTTGCTGGGACTCTTGCTTTCCTTCTTCAATGGCCGGCGTCCGAGGAGGACTCCATCGGTTCGTCTGCCTTTGATCCTGACCCATGTATTCCTGGATCCAGTTCCCTTCTGTCGCTGAGTCCAGTCTGGGACTTCCCAGTGCCTGCCGGTGACGTGATTGTCATCCTGGGAGCTTGATATGGTTTTGTATATATTTCATTATTTTCTTTTGTTATTTTATTCTTTATATTTCATTAAAGTAGTTTAGTTCTTACTAAACTAGTCTCTCTTCTTCTCTTTCTCCTGCTCGGCAGGAGAGAGGGAACATCTGTCGCTCGGCTTGCTTGGGCCGATCCGGCCCAAACCCACGACATTAGACAATGGAATTATTCCCTCTGGAATAATTTGCTCATTGTGATCATATACCCTGCTCTTATTGTGTTTGTAGAGATTTTGCTGTTAAACAGAATTTTCCACCGTATGATATTATTCAAAATCTTTTGAAACATGAGGTTGTAAAGTGACACTGTAAATGCTGTGGGTAACGTGTCCTTCTCTGTACAGAGGTGACAGAAAACCCACGGCAAGAAAAGCAGCTCTCCAGGCCGTCAGCAGACCTAGGACCACTTGTGACTTTACATGCAACTTTAGATGAATGTTTTCTTGACTGACACAAGCAACAAACACACACACAAATCCAAACCCAAAACCAAACCCCCAAAAAACAGATAAAGGGATGGCATTTTCTCTGCTTATGTCCATGACTATGATGTTCATCTGGAACACAGTAAATAGCATTTACTGGAATGAAAGTAGAAATCAGGACTGTCATTTGAGGTAGATACCCTTCTCTCATATATTTCATTGTAAAAATAATTCAAGTTGACTTTTAAGATACAGTGGAGTTGCACAAATAGATATTACCATTTCCACAGTAATCTCCATTTTGTGGTTACCATATACTGAAATCTGAAGTATAACACATTTACAACCTGGATCATACTAGCTGGTGCAGTGCAGTAAGTGGTAGCAAGTATCTACTTTGTATTAGCAATACAGCATCTGAATATAGCCAGTAATTGCTATGTGATATAAGTAGTAATTATTCTGAGTTCACTTGGCAATATATAATAAAATAAATGAACACACTGTAAGCCATTTGAGGGACAAATGCAGAAAACTTTGGCTTGTTGAGTTGATTTTCACACCTACCATTTTAGAATTTTTTTCTGGGGAAAAATCATTGTCCTTTTCTTTTGTGAATGGGAGTAATTTGCCTTTGTGATCATAATTTTTTTATTTTTTTTTTTATTTTTGCCTGTTTGCCTTTGATAAGCACAGTTGAGGTTAGGACAATTTTGCATGGTGAGTTTTGGTGCAAAAGTCAATTCTAGCATACAAAATTCTCTGTTTCCCCCACACAGAAAAAAGCAAGTAAAGCAGTTGCAGTACATGAATTAGAATTTGAAGATTCCATCCTCCCCTTCCCCTTCCAGCTGGAAGAGGGAAATAGGGGGTTTTTTTCCTTCTTTTTTTTTTTTTTTTTTCCTTAGGACAGAAATACTTTTGCTGAGAACTATCTCCACACAAAAGCTTACAGAGTCGAATATGATGTCTTGTCTTATCACTTCTGAACAGACTCTGGAGTTTGAAAAGACTTCTGAAATTTGCTTAACTTGCCATTTCCTAATATAATGAGGAAATCAATGTGTCTTGCTTTTAGAAATGCTGGTGGCTTCAGAATAATTTGAGGCTCTGCAAGGATAAGCAGAAATGAAACTGTAAGTACTTGCTCACCATTGGAATATCTGAGATGATTTACAGATAAAAATGTGTTAATTTATTGTCATCAGGGAGAATATGTCGTTCAGATTTACTCACTAGTCTCAGCATTTTTTAAATAAGCTAAATTAGATGTTGGGGGCTTCTGAATGAAACCTACAGGCATACCCACCACCACTGCAACTGGGCAGGGCTGCAACATGGGATTTCAACAGGGGAAGCAACTCCGTTAGAATTGGAATACAACTGTAAAAAGCATGCACTCTCAGGTGAACAAAGCCTACATTTTGGCCCCCAGCAAAGCAAACTTCTCCTGGTAAGCCTTAACTCAGACTTGTTTGCCAGTCACTGGTGGGAAAGGAAAATTGCTAGAGAATGTATGTATCCATATTTAAAGAGCATGGGCAATTCTATGGCTGATACAGGACAAAGAGAATTCTTGAAAGAAATTAGTAGTTTGGGGAAATGTAATTCAAATCTTTACCACTGTGTATGTGCCTTAGTATTGATGCTGACGGTTTGTGGAGGATTTTAATTTGTGTGTGGAGTCTAGAAGCTAAATTTCAGTTTCACATTCAGGCAATTTTCCAGTCAACTGCTACTGTACAGGATTATTTGAACGAGACTACACTAATTTTAATGAAGTTTAGAGTTTAAATTAAATACAGCAGTGCCTAGGTTTAATTCAAAAGTTATTTCAAATGATATTTACATAATACTATTCATGCGATTGCATTTCCATCTGGTTCCTCAACCAAAATTTTGTGGAAAAGTTTATTTCAGATAAACAGTTTTGATCAACTTGAAATATTTTGTTTAGACTTTAAACATTTTCTTTGGGTTTAGTTTCATTCTTTTCAATTTTTAGCCAGAAACTTTAAATGTTAAGGGAAGAAAATGGAACACTGATATTTTTTTCTGAGTTTTCAATGTTGTTTTGAGAAAAATACTTTCTAAATTTGCTTTTCCCCCAAATTAAATGACCAGATGTCTAATTATATGTACTTTAAAACATACAGATTCTGCATGCTTATAAGAGCTGTACCAAACTTTTCATTGTTTCGTTGAAACACTCCCCCATTTTGGTATCCTCTCTCATTATCTGTTTAGTTAACATTTTTCTCTGACAGGATTTTACTATCCTCCTAATATTTTCAGAGAAATTCTATTCTGCCTATCAACAGCCACTGTTAGAAAAGTTCACTTTTACTCACCTGAAATCTCTCTCCTGACCTTAATTACACCTCTATTGAGCAATCTTAACTGACCTTCCTGCTTATCCTAATATGAGGGCTGTTTTCAAACCTAATCCTACTGTACTTTCCCAAGAAGACTCACAAGAATGCCAGCCTGTATCCTCAGTGTTCTCTCGTTCTCCATACCTGAATGTCTTAGATTAGAAGCTGAAAACAATTACAGGCTCTAGTGTTTGAGATGTTGACAGACATAAATCTTGCCAGTTTAAGTTGAAAACAGTTTGTAGATATGTTAATACAAAAGCAAAAATGTGGACTGAAAATTTTGGGAATTATTTTAAAATACTTAGTGTTAACAAAGTATCCATGCTTACAGTGTGCAAAAAAGTCAGATTTGATTCAGTATGAAATGGTAGCCATTTGGGATATTTTACAATTCAAGCAAACATAAAGGAAAATAATATCCTTACCACTAGAGAGAGCTCTCACATTAAAATAATAGAACACTGCTTTGGGCTCCTTTTTACTGAGTTGTGAAAAAAATGTAAGAGGTAAATAAACGTGCCATCTGGAGTCATGATGGGAAGATATGACCTGACAAAAAGACGAGTCCAGAGGCTGGTTCCAGCTGGACATGGGGAGAGGAAAACATGTTGCGTTCATTCCTTACTGTGTCAGATTCTGCCTTGATCCCACAAAAGTGAATGAGAAAGTAAGTTTGAAAGTAATTAGGTTTACTTTTCCCCTTTTCACAGGGCAATCTTGAGTTGAGGGGGCACACGATAAATTCTCATAAAGTCTTTTTTTCTACATAGGCAGAGCCGAAGTCATGCGTTTCACCGTTTTCAGAAGCAGTAGAAATCTGTCCCCAGAAACTAAGCATCAAGAACTATCAAAGCTATTCAAAGAAGTTCATGCTTCTGAAAACATGGGAGAAAAAATTGGAATAGCCTTTTTAGCTTAGCAAGAGTGAATGAAAACCAGTGATAAAGAGTACCGGGTACAGAATTGGTATCTGCTGTATAGCAGGTTCTGACTGCAAACTTCAGAGCAAGTTGATGAAAGAGTTAAAGTGAGGCAAGAGAAAGAGTATTTTGGACCAGTTTTTTGAGCAATTTAGTAAACTTTTATACAAGAATTATATAGACTGTTAAAGAAACAGACAGGAAATTTTGGAAGGTAATTTTCGTTATTTAAAGCAGTATTTAAATAGCAGTGAAAGTGTTCTATATTGGATTAACTTGCAAGAAATATACATTTCTAGTAAACTTTTTCAGACTAAGATCCAGAACATTTTTTGGGGAAAGTATTGGAGACTTAGAGTCCCATGTCCCCATTATTTGTCCTCCACCTCCCCCCACATACAGAAGATGAACTTGAAACCTTGAAGTACTTGAAATTTCAATTTCTGTCATTTAGGCTCTATTCCATCGTCTAGAAAGTGGAAACACAGTAAGTTCTATTATGTTATTTGGGTCTTATGTTATTCATGACTTGAAAAGTCACATTCCTTTTGGTCCTTTTCAGTTAAACACGTTATTTCAATACGCTTCCGAAAGATGAGATACCTGGTATTTCAAGGGCATCAAAGAGGACTCATGGCATAGTCCTCTGTCAAATCCCAAAATTTCTTCACAGAAGCAGACATGTTCCAACAGAGAGGTGAAACATTTTGCCATAAAATATGTAGCTATTGACATGAAAGACAGGTGAAGGAGTGTTGTTACAATTGTTTCTTTAAGAAGTTTCTCAATTCAGCATTCGTGTACATTGAAACACTTTCAAAATGAGTTGTGAATTCAGTTGTCTATGTGACCAGAGACGACTTTGTAAGCAATTGTGTGCAAGGCTGGGTTCCTAATTACTCTGAGGTCTAAGGCAATTAAAATAATACAGTCTTCCCCCCCATGAACTTTTCCTGGGTGATAAAAACTTCTTTCTTTTTTTTTTTTTTTTTTTTTTTTACCCCAAACTCTCAATACTCCCTAAAATACAGCAGTAGCCTAAGATAAATTAAGACCGAGAATACAGGAATGTTCATATTCTCCCAGTATCAGTTTTTCCTTCAGTTTACAGGAAGGTATTTGCCTGTTCACCATTTTCTTTCAATCTCTTCTACCTGTTTTTTGCTTGGATTCTGTCTCCATACTCAGTGTTATTTTACTAGAGTATGTGTAGGAGTTTTGTGCAAATTGAATGTTAATATTATAGGAAGAAAGCAGGGGAAAAAGTAACTGGACAGGTAACATTAGGTGCCTATAAATATTCTAGAGTCTTCGTAGTTACCCCTACTTCTGAACAAATTATTCTGTCATTAGTCCAGTTCAGGTATTAAGAGCTGAAATATTTATTTTCTACATCTAACAACAGAATTGTTACTATTATGCTGAAAAATAGTCTCTTACCTCAGTCCTCAATAGAGTCATTCAAGGACAGACGTTCCTTTTCACAATCAATTTAATTCAAATCATTAACCAAGAAGCCTAAAGAAGTTTATAGACCTTAAAAATACAAATAACAGAGTGTGCTATGTCTTTAATTAGTAACACTCCAGATTTGAAATGGTGACCTAGAGGTATATAACTCCATAGCCCATTACCAATCCCCTGAGCCACTCCAATCTGTCAGAGACCTTCTCCCCCTCTTACTCTTTTAAGTAAGGTTTAGAAAACGCAGGGCAAGTGTTTCTTTTCCTTTCCTTATTTTTTTTTTCCTTAGCATTTTCAAATGCCTTTCATAAAACTTAAAAAAGCTTTAGTTTGAGGTAAAATACAAAATGTTTGAAATTTTGCTAATGTTTAAGAAAACATGGCTATCAATCCTGTGGTAAATTTTTTCTTCAGGAAATACATACAATAAATCTTACACTTGTGAATTCTTATATTACCTTGTTTGTGAAAGGAAATCTAAAACAAATACCGCCTTTTAGCATGAGATTGATCATGCATTACTGTAATGTTACCAAACGTAATCAACATAATCTCTGACCACAAAAAACCATGCTAATAGTTGTTTCCAAGTCATAAATAAGGGGGAAATAAGACTACAAAGATAATTTTAATTTCCTATGGAGATTATTAGCACTGAAAATATTCATTACTGTTCTTATGCACTCTCATTTAAAAACAGCTTCTGAGCTCTGAGCATTGTAGCACTTCAAAAAAAGGAGATGTAGTCCATAGAAATCCTGGAAATTGACATTTACTTCTGTTTTGAACAGATCAATCTCAGCACTTTGTGAAAGAAATTATTCTAATATATTGTTTCCAACTTACTCAACATATTTTTTTCAGTTTTATAATTGAATATATCATGCAATATATTACATGTCATGCTTTGTGAATATTTTGTTTCCCTCCTTTCATGGGGGTCATATTCAAAAATTTCTAAAACATGGTGCACATTATGAGAACTCACAGACATTCAGTGCTGCCAGGGTACTGTAATTACTCTATTTGTTAACTTAAACTGTTTTGTGTTTTGCCTAACAGCAGTGGTAATAACATTGTCTCTCTTGAAGCAATCTGATATATGAAGTGGACTGTGAATCTCTGCAAGAATTTTCAAACTCCGGCTTATCAAATCAGCCATTTAGGCTCATCCTCTGCAAATAGCAGGGAGAGGGCTCCTAACTCCAGAATGGACATGAAGGTCTTCAGAAAGATAATTAATCATCTCCTCCTGCCCTTCATAGAAGGAATTTCATTCACAGGTAAGATGCTTGGAATTCAAATATTTAGGCTGTTCCCACCTCAGACTAAAGAGCACATAATATGAGATGAGAGCAACACAAGTAGTGGGAGAGAATTAGCTTAGGAATTGATGCTGGTACTTTATGCCTAGAAATTGTCTTTATTTTTTTTGTTAGTAGACTAGCTCAGAGCACAGTATTATTATTGCCATCACTTGTGCCTCTTACTTCCTGGGCTTAGTCCTTGAGATTATGATTTTTTAATATCTTTACACATTAGTTTAACATATTGTTCTACATAATAGAATGTAGAAGGACAAACAACAGATGTTTCAGATTCCTCCACGAATGTTTTCTCTAGACAATATGGAGACAAACACCCTTGGGCCAGCTGAAGCAGCTGCCTGAAGGCAAAAGGCAGAAGGCAACTTAAACAGCAACAATGGAGGTTTCTCTTCTCTGTGTCCCACATCCTCTCCTTCCTGCTGCAACTGCATTCAGGTTTTAGTTCTAGACCTGACTATTTCATCTCATCTAAGATAACTTACCAGACAGAGTGTTTTGCTACATGATTTTATATTCTTTATTCTATATTTTATTTAAAGTATGAGAGCGGATTATTTCCATTTTCCATGACCACGCATTGGCTGTATGGCACTGACAAAGCCAGCCAAAGGATGATCTTTATGAACTTTTAACAGCAAAGTAAGATTCAGTGTATCTCAACATAAAGTTCAAAAGGCCTATTTGAATTATGTATATCTATGTAATTATAGTTTTTCTCCGTGAAGCCTTTATGCCAAAAAGAGAGCCTCAACAAGCTCAAAATGTCATAATTTGCAAACATTTTAGGGTCTGCTGGGATAAAAGAATTTGTCTTTTCTGGGATCTATCCTGACTCATCATTTCTGTCAAACAGATTTTGACATACTATAATTGAACAAGTGTAAACCTGAGAGCAAAAGTGAAATTATATTCCCCTTGAATATGAAATGAAAGGGAGTGCACCTTACCATCACCAGATAGCTTTTTTATCAATGTCATTTTTTCTTCACGTTTTTGTTGCCAAGATAGATACACAGTTGCAAAATTCGATAGCAGACCCTGTTACCTGCTCAGGGCAGGGAAGCAGGTGGGGAGAGGGAACTGAGACAATCTTCCTAAAGAAATCAATTTTTAAAAATTGTTATATATGTATAACCGAGACAGTAGAGTTTCTCTGGAGGCATCTAGAAGGGTAGTTCA
The DNA here is from genome assembly GCA_013398295.1 of Chionis minor. Taxonomy (NCBI): domain Eukaryota; kingdom Metazoa; phylum Chordata; class Aves; order Charadriiformes; family Chionidae; genus Chionis; species Chionis minor. The sequence goes on from VZSF01004492.1 coordinate 26,317, forward strand.
GTTCTCTTAAATTAAGCAGGTGCATTAATTACATTGGATCACAGATATTGTTATAAGTGATCAGAGGAAGAGATTGTATGCACATGAGCAATATACTGTTTTACTAGAAATAACCACTGTATTGTCGTAAAGAATAATAAATCCGTAGAAGACAACTTTATCCAGACAATAAGATTCTTACAAATTTTCTGAAGTTCTGACAGAAATGTGCTGTCAACTCATCCACCAGCTTCACCTCCATGTATTATGTGTCTTAGCAAAAGGCACAGACACTTTGCGGCCTCCACGGCTCTACAGCTTCATGACAAAGAAAGCCTGTGGACTAGAGATACTTCACTGGAAAAAAAAGAAATCATAAAGTACACAAAATGAAATGCTTATTTCGTTCTTCTCTTCACCTGTATCAAATTTTCCCCATGCATCAAGAGAATTCTGAGATAACTGAATAACAAAAAAAAGCTGAAGCATCAGAAAAGGATTCAGACGTAAATGTAGTAGCACAACAATGTTTATGTTACCTTTTTGTATGGCAGGAGAAGTCGTATATATTGCTGTGGACCATGACCCCATTTTACAGATTATTTCATATAGACAAAATTAAAAAGTAGTTCATGAAGTTCTTAATTTTTAGGCAAAACATGAGAAAGCAGATTACTAGAAGACAACAAGGAAACACTGATATAAAATGCCTGAATAGCCCTAATAAGTAAATCAGGCTTATTTGTGGGTAGTCTCTCTGATGAGTTCAGTTTTAAATGAGAATTCCTATTAAATAAGACTTGCTTACCCATAATAGATTTTCAGGTAATCTATGGTTAGAAGAACATTCACACTTAAAGTAAAATAAATGTTTAAAAAGTCAGTGCTGGACTGATTTTTAAAACATTTTAAAGCAGTGTTTTCTTGTTCTGTGTTTGTTTAGCAATCCTGAAAAGACTTACTAATTTTATTTTAACTACTGATTATCCCTTTCATATAAATTGACTTCCAGATCCTTTTCTTATATTGAATCAATGTGACTTTAAACAGAAGTCCATTTATTAAATCTTTTATTAGGTCTTTCATTATGTATGCTTGTAAAGATCTTAATGGAGATGTTAAGTAATGGAATTTTGCAAGTTCCTAAAATCTTCATAAATCTCCATAAATTGTCTCTTTATGAGAAACCTGCTTTCATTTTGTTTGATTTTTTATTCATATGCAACAAAAATGTTAATATACTTTAATTAAGCTAATATGATTTATCTTTTCACTCATTATATAAGTTAATTTTGTTCTAAAGAAATCCTGTTTTCAAATTCTCTCCAGCAATGTAGAATTAAAGTAATTATAGTTTGGCACAGGAAATTAGTCATAAAGGTCCATGATTTCTAAAATAAATGGAAGTTTTTACAAGCTGAATTAGCCATATGCTTTACAAACAGGGCAGGAGGGGGGAACAAAGGAAATAATTTTGCACTTAGAGCAAGAGCTCACTTTTTGGGCACGGATTTGTCAGATGATAAGTAAAATGAAATACTAACAAGTCAAGAAGTTTGAAATTTCTTACCTATTTTATACTTGTCCTTGCTGAGATCACTAACATTTCTGTTTCTTTTTAAAAAAAAAATTCAGAAATTTTATAAATCATAACAATGTAACTCCCATAGTTTCCTTCCCAAATTTCTCATTGATGACAGAATACAGACAGCTACAGAAGTGTGGATATACCCATTGAAGCTTATGGAAGTTCCCACACACAAATTATTAGACCAGTGACTATATGATTAATTTTATTGCGCTGTTAATGCAATATTTGTAGCATCCATGACTCATACCATTACTCACTGAGACCTTTGAAGTTTTTGCATTGAAGTAGCAAGTTCTAATCAGCATGACACTGGGCCTTGTGCTCATAAAGTCAGTACTGAGGAGAATGAAATAACGACAGCAAAGGATGAGTCTGTGGCCAAATAAAAAGTACAGAGCTGACTCCATCAGCCTAATAGTGAGTTCAGTGAAAGGAACTCTCCTTTGCCTAGAAAAGGCTGGCAACAGGGTCATAGTTAGGAAAGGGAAACACTGCTAGAGGTCAGAGAAGGAACATGACACAGAAAACTCAGTGCCAAAGGGAAGTGAACAAAAAACATCTACAGAGCAAAATAACTTCTTAATGCATATGATATATTACATGGCAATGCACTCAAGAACTAAATAAATTACAGTCAATGTCATCTACATCTACAAAACCCTCAGAGATACACAACATAGATTATAGTCATAGAATACACTTCAGGAGAGCTGGTCAGGACAGCTTTAAAGCAAATCAGGTCTGTTTATGAGATCTACATTGTCCGGTGCATGAAATAAAATACTATGGGAAAAGAGGGAAGTAAACTGGATCCTCCTTCGAACTTTAGGGCAGTTTCCAGCTCTAGTGTGGTGCTCTCCTGTGGGATGAGACAGGAGAGCAGGAGAGGAAGCTGAAAGAATCTTTGTTCTGATAAATCATAGTAATGGTTGCTCTGGGTAAAATTTGCCCTGCTCTGTCCTTGACCTCACACTGTTTAATGTTACACGTGGTTGGCACCATCTTGCTTGACTCTGGTTGTTTTAAAATTAGGAGTCTCTAGAGACCAAATCATCCCACTTCCATTAGAGATTCCTTTCTGGAAAACTGAATTGTGCTAAGGAAGTGCTTGTCTCCCTTTACTGATGATACTATCAGCACGCCAAATTAGTTTGAACCATGGACTTAAATTTTGGGTCCATATTGGTAGACTAGATGAATGAAAACACATTCACCCAGAGGGACAAAAAACTGTAAGAGGTGTGGTTCAAATAAAGCGGATGACTGGCAGTCTTTTCTAAATAGCCAGTTGCAGCCTCCTTTTCTATTGAGAACTTTAAAATAGCTACTTGGACCTGGAATAAGTCAGGAGAAAGATAAAAATATCAGATGTTTTATGTTGTTCAATGAAAGTGCATCCTTTCAGAGAGTTAGCCCATGATTTTTGATACAAGGGCCTTAATATGAATATGAGTTAATATGAAATGTTTCAGATATGTAACTTCTATACGTCTTCACACGTCTCTGTGCTTGAATAAAGAATGTCAATGCAGAATACAGACATCATCTCCTATAAGATTACCAGTCCATGACATCAATTATGCAATGAGTTTTCCCCTTGAACTTTTTTCCCCTATTATATTTTCATTACTACCTTCAGTGTAGGAGTTAGGCTGGACAATTTTCTTGCTGCCATGATGGATGATTATGACATGTTATGAATAAGAGGTGATTAAATATAAACTATGTGTTGTCCATCAATGCAGTTATCATGAAGGCTTTGGTATTAATATATTTTTAATTTCCCAGTTCACGGATGAAAGGACCAGTCTACATTAATAGTGCTACATAAAGGCATAATTTAGTAAGATACCTGGTGCCCTAATCCTGATTCAGACAAACTTCCCATTAAAATATGTGGAAATGGCAGTGTGACTAAACCCTTTAGTTTGGTGTCAGACTCAGGAAAAGTCATATCCTATTCACTACAGGAAGAAGTTTAATTCAGAATATTTTTTCATATTAAATTTTAACCTTCTCTGTAAGGCATAAGTTAAAAAGCTGATGTACAGATAATATTTTCTTCTTGTTAAAAGAAACATCATTTATTTGATTCTCCATGTCTGTTTTGTATCCTTTGGTAATGAAGAGAAACAATAGGTGAAGAAGGCACCCTTACCAACACTAAACAGAAACTTGACTTGTCTCTGCATCAGCTTGACAGCTTATGCAATGAAGTCTATTGAAAATCATAATTTATGACAATCTTCAGAGACTGACTTCATACATTTGTACGTTTTTGTGGAGTGATAAGTGTTATTCCACCTTTTTTCTCCTGTGGTTCAGAGATATTAGGAGTTATATTCCTGCTCCTTTCCATCACCACTCTTTGCTATTTTTCCCTTCTTGAGTGACTACAGTGAATTGTGTTGAACAAGATACAGGAGAATAAGTTTAGTAATATAAATACACAACGTAAAAAGGTTTATGAGTTTGGTCCTAAAAATTGATAGTTTTATGGTACTTTGTATTTTTGTTTTTATATTGAGTTCCTAAAATGTTTTCACTACAGAATTTTCAGAAAGTGTTAAAAAGCTGAGAAGAGACAGATTTTAAGGAGAATATATAGTAAAATAAATTTTATGTGGTCAGAAAATAGCCTTTCTTTTGCTGGTAGACAATTCACTGCAGAGCTAAGTCCTTACAAGAAAGTGATTATCTAGTCAGAGGAGAAAAAGAAGAGAAAGAACATGGGAAGGATATCTTCAACTTCAGTGAGCTATGGGAGGGGAAGGATGATATGAAAAAAAAATCCTTTTAAGGAAATGAACATATTTTAACACGTAATTTTATTCAGCTAAGACAAAATTCCTAAATGTAGAAAAAATTTGATGACAAAAATATTCAAGCACTGTTTCAGCCAGCCTAATGCAACTCAGTAAACCCCCACAAGCCTGCATGCAGGCTCAGCATGAGAGCAGAGCCACCATCATAGTTTAGGCCAGAACAGCCACCAAGGTGAAAGACAGATGCTCTCCTCCACCTCTCTCTTCAAGCAGAGGAGGGAGAGAAAGAAAGAGACTGAGGAGTTTAGAAAACACTAAACCACTTTAATGAAAATATAAATAATAAAATAAAAAGAAAATAATGAAACATATACAAAACTGTATCAAGCTCCCAGGATGACAGTCACATCACCAACAGACACTGGAGAAGTCCTTTGACTCAAATCTGTGACAGATGGGAACTGGATTCCAGATCTGGATTCAGGAATGAATGGATCGGGACGAAAGGCAAATGAAGAGAGTCCTCCTTGAATGCCAGCAGTTGAAGAAAGAGGGCTGACCCTTTGATCCTTCAGCTTTTATACTGAGCATGAGGCAGATGGGATGAAATGCCCTGTTGGTCAGTTTTGGTTCACCTGTCCTGTCCGCTCCTCCCTGCAGATGCAACCCCTCTATGGTTTTCTGCTTCCGACCCTCCAATGGGGCAAATAACAAAGTTGGTTGGCCTTGATTGCTATAGAAATAATTATAAACAAGAGCCTCCCTGCATACCATTCTGTCCTTATTTGAGATATTCCTTGACGTGAACTATAAAAATAGGTCTTGGCATGGATGTTTTTCACGTTCCACTGAAGTAAGATTTAGAGAAGGGAAGCACTCTGGAATTAGCCTAGAGTGAATGTGTGTTTGTCTGCCTAGGAATGGGCTATGTTTGCCCTGATTCTCCTTGTCAGTTCCAAATTCTTTCCTATCTTGCCCTGCTTTATTTTTAAAATAATACTATTTATTCCACATAAAATGTAAATTAAAATACATTAATGAATACCTATAAAAGAAAAATAATTTTATTGAAATATTTTATTTCTTTCAAAGAAAATGTTTTAGGGCCATTACTGTTCTTGGAAGACTAAAAGAAGTGGAGCACTGGCGGAGTTTGAAGTCCTGAGGGATATGGGTAAGGTGAAGAGTAAGGTCAGGATCCTGAATTTTAGGAAGGCAAAATTCCAGCTCTTCAAGGAGTTACTCAATAAGACCCCCTGGGAAACTGCCCTCAGGGACAAGTGAGCTGAACAGAGCTGGTAGATCTTTAAGGATGCTCTCCATAGAGCAGAAGAACTCTCAATGCCTTGGTGTAAGAAATCAGGAAAGGAAGGCAAGAGACCAGTGTGGCTGAGTAAACACCTGCTGGTCAAACTAAAGGGCAAGAAGGAAAGGCACAGGCAGCGGAAGCAGGGACAGGTATTTTGGGAAAAGTGTAGGAACTCCTCCCAGTTGTGTATAGATGGGGTTAGGAAGGCCAAGGTTCAGCTGGAGCTGAACTTAGCAAGGGATGCAAAGAATAATAAGAAAGGCTTCTACAGCTATGTCAACTAGGAAAAGGAGGTCAAAGAATGCATACCCCCATGATGAGCAAGACAGGCAAACTGGTAACAACAGATTAGGAGAAAGCTGAGGTACTCAACAGGTTTTGCCTCAGTCTTTGCTTGCAACCTCTCTTCCCACACCTCTCAAGTGGATGAACTGCAAGGCAAGGACCAGGGGAGTAAAATCCTTCCGCCTGTAAGAGAAGATCCTGAATATACAGAAGTCTATGAGACCTGACAAGATGCATCTGAGTCTTGTGGGGATTGGCTGATGTCATTGCCAAGCCACTCTCCATAGTATCTGTAAAGTCATGGCAGTCAGGTGAAGTCCCTGGTGACTGGAAAAAGGGAATCATTGCACCCATTTTTAAAAACGGTTGAAAGGAAGACCCTGGGAACTACTGACCTGGCAGCCTCACCTCTGTGCCTGGGAAGATCATGAAACAGATCCTCCTAGAAGCTATGCTTCACAAGCAGGTCAGGGAGGTGACTCAAGACAGCCAGCATGGCTTCACTAAGGGGAAGTCCTGCCTGACCCACCTAGTGGCCTTCTGTGATGACTACATCAGACAAGGGAAAAGCTATGGATGTCATCTCTCTGGAATTCTGCTAGGCCTTTGACACAGTCCCCCACAACAGCCTTCTCTCTAAATTGGAAAGATATGGATTTGATGGGTGAATTGTTCAGTGGATAAAGAATGATTGGATAGTCACACCCAGAGGGTAGTGGTCAATGGCCCAATGTCCAGATGGAGATTGGTGAGAAGTGGTGTCCCTCAAAAGTCCGTATTGGGATCAGTTTAGTATTTTCATCAATGACATAAACAGTGGGATCGAGCATACCCTCAGCTCCAGAGAGACCTTATTGAAGCCTTTCAGTATTTAAAAGGGGGATATAAGAAAGATGGGGGAAGACTTTTTAGCAAGGCCTGTAGCAATAGAACAAGGGATGATGGTTTTAAACTGAAAGAGGGTAGATTTAGACTAGACATAAGCAGGATTGTTTTTTACAATGAGGGTGGTGAAACACTGGAACAGGTTGCTGAGAGAGGTGGTAGATGTCCCATCCCTGGAAATATTCAAGGTCAGGCTGGAAGGGGCTCTGAGCAACCTGATCTAGTTGAAGATGTCCCTGCTTACTGCAGAGGGGTTGGACTAGATGACCTTTAAAGGTCATTTCCAAATCAAACTGTTCTATGATTTTATTCTGTGATTCTGTTCTATGAAGTGGAAGGAAAAATCAGTGAGCGTAGTTAAGAAGAGATCTAATTCTTGTTGAAGCTGAGTTCTGTTTTACCAATAATGTCAATGGACGCAGGATCACATCCCTAAAATAAAGCAGCACTTACAGAATAAACAATATGCAAATATTTAAGCATATTACATATATTATCCATTTAGAAGTTTGCTTTATCATCACAGTACATAAATCAAATGAGTGTTCAATGCAGATCGTTTCAGCCAAATTAAATATAAAACATTAATGATGTCTCATGTGAGGGGCAAAGCAGGGATGCTAAACAAATCTGAAAATCAAAAACAGACTTTACTAAGTCTTGGTCAATTTCTGGTTAATGGTATATTAAGTAGGACTAATTATTCAAGTTATAGGTTTCTTTGTACAAATTACAGGTAATACGCTTAATGTAGATGTGACATAGTTTCTTAATTCTAGCTATTAAGGAAAATAGATTTAACTCCATTAAGTAACCTCACTTAAAAATGACAATAGATAACTGTGGTCATTAAACTAATGACATCTGTCATCAACACTGATATTACCACTATGCCATACATACTTGTACAGTGAAGGCTGTGTCAATGTTTCTGTCATAAAATGATTCCGGGGCTTGTAACATGGCTATTTTAAGTAATGATGGAGGAAGAAAAATTAAGTCAACCCAGGATAAAAGTTATTAAACAAGATCTGCACCAGCAGTACATATTGGGAAAGCCTGCACAGTTTATTTTCATGATGACTTTAAATGATGTAGAGCTGTTAAATCACAATTAATGTATATATGCTTGCTTCAATCTGTGTTTCAGAAAAAATTGTTCTCAGCACAGAGCTCCTCAAAGAGCCTTATATAGACAAATCCTGCACTGTTTAAACACTCTCCCTTTGTTCTATTATGAGTTCCTAGTCATCTTCAATAAGGGGATCCCAGTATATACACAGTATGAAGTATTTGCTTCTTATACCTACAGACAAGCATAAATGAAGCACTTATGCATTCTAAACAGCCCCTAATAGCTTTTGGTAAAAAATATGAGTGATGTGTAATAAGTTTTCAAACTGCAAGTAGTTCAGATAAAGATATCCTCAGGGAATCTCCTGCTGTCTATACATTTAAATTTACAGAATAACCTGATCTTCTGTAGCTGAAGTTACTAACTCAGCATTCAAGAAATGCTGAAGTTCTTAGTGTAACATTCATTCACTGCTCTTTTTGTACACTCATTTCCATATATCCGTACATGTTTTTTACTGCTTCCTCAGTGCTTATTCCTTATCTGGTAGTGAGTGAGTTTCCCTATCAGTTTGACAGAATTGGCCAGAGCACAGTGGAAATCAAGCTAAAGAACAGTGAATATGGCTCAGATTTTAGAGCCAGGAGAAAGGATATCACTTGAAACCTATTATTGTTCTGCAATATAGGATGATGTCTTAGCCCTTCTGCCTGACTGTTGACCTTGCTGTGACATTACAGCAGCATTTCTCAGCATTTGGTGAGGAGATGGGACCTGGCAACTCTAAATATGCACGGCAAATATGTTCTTGGTGAAAGCAGTCTCCAAAGGTTTACCTGTTCTTGTGCAAGAATTAGAAAAGACAATTCTCTATTTTTCTTTTCTTATGGCTTGATGTTTCAGCACTGGACTTAGGTTTTGTGATTTTAAATTTTGTTCCTTTGAATTATTAAATAAAGGAAAAACGCACTCCCTGTTAGAAATGCCACTGGAATATACCAGCTACGGCCTTCCCTTTTTGCTTTTACTTTTGTCCTTGCTTTTGTATCCCTGAAGTGACAAAGCATGGGAACTCTACAAATGAATCTTCCTCTCTCCCCCTGATATAGTTTACTCCACACAATGCAGCCCTACTTCTACAGGCAGAGCCAATGACAAGAATACCAAGGATCAAAGCCATAAGGTAAATAAAGTACCAGCAATTCTCACCAAGGAAGAAGAGCGGAAAATGATATAGCCTTTTGGGTGCAGTAACTGCTGAACTGAACTCTCTATGAAGAGACACTGCTAACCACAGAACTTTCCTTAAGATCTCTGGGCAACTCCTGCTGCTGTCTGGTGAGCAAGTAAGTAACTTATATTGCAATAAAAAAGTACTGTATGTTCTTTAAGCTATCAAGTAAATAAGAAATATGAAACTGCTGGAATAAAACTGTTATTGTAAAAAAGAAAAAAAAAGCCATTAAAAAATATTTAAAAATTAAATACAAGGGACGAAAATCAAAATCAGATAAAAACTTGCCTGTTAGGACAATTAAAATGTTTTAAGAAAAGAAAAAATCAAATTATTCTGATGCACTCAAAAGCTCGTGGTTTTAATTATCAGCTAGGCAAATGAGGTGAAGATCATGCCAAATAGAAACAGAAACTCAACAAAATGTGTTCGTATTCGGTTTCTAATATATGAAGTTATGAAGTTAGCAAAAGAAAGGAACGCTTCAATAATACAAATCAATAAAGGTATGAAAATAAACATATTCAACCCACATTCAATTAGAAAAGTGGAAATAATTACAGTTCTAGACTGCTGGAGAACTTGTTGTTAATTGCTATAGGCAGGAGCCTGTAGTACACAAGGTACTACAAGCAGCTCTTCAGATCATGGTTTCTTTGAAGGTAAAATCAAATGTCAAAACTTCTGTTACTTTAACTGTGAAATCACATGTCATAAAATGCAGACCTAATTATGGTGTTTTCTACTGAAAGCTTGACAGCTAATATAAAATACAGTTAAATATCAAAAAGAAAGACGCAATTAATTATTTCACAAGTACAGATGAAAATTTCATGGGCGTTTGCATCCTAATTCATTGAAGACAGGTCTGCAGTGGATAATGGACTACATGGCAGATGTCTTCAACACACTTCCATCTCAATCAAATAGGTTTACAAACCTGTGTGGTGTGTGCAGTCTGTTAGCACTGCAGCCATATGAACAGGGATTAGTAGAAAAAGTTTAGTGCCGTGTAAAATGATGTCATTAATTAAAGGTCTGGCTAGGTCCTTTTAGCAACATCTTGGTGCTCTCTGAAACATTTCTTTCTTAGGTATTTTGCTTGTGTAATTATTTTATTTCATATATTGGACTCCTTAACAGATCCAGGGGATGTCTGGGTAAAAAAAAAATCCTCTCCACATAATTTCCTAGATGTCAAAATCATTATTGTGGAAGCCTTGAAAGCAGATGGTGAAAACTTGCTCTTCCACTTGGTCTCTTTCCTCTTGGTGGCCTTCAAAGCTACGAAGATACTTTTGATAAAAAGATATGGGATTGGTCCGGAACAGTGAGAAACCTCTCTGCCACAAACTCCTTGCAAGTAGGACAGTAGCCACACATTGCGTACCAGCACAAAAAATCCATAAAACCGTCAGGCTAGTATCTGACAAAGCCCAGTAAAGAAATGGTTCTCCTACACACTAGTGGGATATTAGAGTGACCTCGACTGGAACATCTTTGAAGAAAACCTAAACAAACTGAAGGACCTACAGTTACACAACACTGATAAATCTGAACTGTTTAATTAGTCTCCTAAAGCCTTTTTGTTGAGGTCATTCCATACAGCACTTGTAACATGAATGTGAAGTCATTGACACTATATAAGTTTTCACGGATGTTATGGGAAAGAGAGAGGCATGCTGGTTTATGAAACTCAGAAAGCTAAAAGCTAATAAATAACAGTGAGACTCCAAAATAAGTACCCATCTGAGCACATTCTCAGAGAACTGCTTCCATTCATAAATCACTGAAGTTGCACTATGTGCATTTTATGATGTCAGCAGAGGTTCCTGAGTGAATTATTGGCTTTTATTCACATGACTACCACTCTTCACACTATATCATATAAAACACAGATAGCCAAAAGCAAAGAAGAAGCTGGAAATTCTAACAATGAATGCAAAGTGGTGATTCTGAGAAATACCCTTCTCAAGGAAGTATCTTCCTAAATATTTTTTTCAATTGTCTGATGACATGAGAATTACTGCAAGAAACTGCTCAGACCCAGGAAGAAGACATACCCAATAGATACTTCAGATCAGTTCTTGTCCTGAAAAATATTTACTCAGCCTCTAATCAGAAAAATGCATTGTCTGAGGGAAGAAGGAAAATAACCTTGGACTTAAATTTCCTGGGTAAAATAATATCCAGGATATGAAGAGTTAATAAAGACTGTAAAGGTCAAGGTCATTGGTTCCTCTAAGGAGAAATACGTCAAGGTGCCTCTGAGACAGTCAGAATGTTTTCCAGTTTACTCTCATTACAATTAAATGGAAAATGGAGCAATGGTAGGAGCAAGACGATGGAAATGAAGGAAGAGAAGTAATTAGTTATTTCTGTAAGTGTTGGTATTTAGAGTTGTGTTTGTAGTTCAGTTTGCAGCAACATTTTAGATTCCTTCAGAGAAGGCTACAGATTCATAAGCAGAGATGCAAGAACGGGTAACAGGTTATTTAACAAGCAATAGATTACTGTATGAGACAATGAAGATAATGACTAGCTTCTGTCTGGAGGGACACAAAAGGTTTAACATTTTCAGATATTCCTAAACATACATGTTCAAAAGGTCCAAAACTTTATGTGGTTTTTGTATCTACATAAAATAAAGAGTGTAAAATAGTTTCTTGGATGATGTGCCTCTTTCTTTACTCTCTCCCTCCAAAAGTACTTACTTCTTTTCTGCTTTTTTATCTCTGAGATAGCATGCTACTACACCCATGCCCAACCTGTTTCTTCCAAATAGTAGAGTTACAATAGAAATGTAATATGTGACTCATTCAGTGTGTTACTTTGTAGTTTCAGTGGCTGTTAGCCCAGAGTTTCAAATTTTCTCGTTGGTTCATTGAAACGTGAATTTTGACTTGCGCTCCAAAAAGAAAATTCTTATGGGCATTTAAGAACACACAACTTCGAAGTATTTTGTTTGGAAGAACCCTAATGCCTACTGAGCAGTTGCCTTCAGCTCACATCTTTGGCAAAATCCAAGGACGGTGTAAATGGTGGTATACATTCCACACCAATGAACCATTGTTAGTGAGTATAGCAAAGTGAAACTGAAAGAATAATGAAGCCAGATTGGCTCTCCGGAAGAAAAAGCAATGACTCTTCCAATCTCTTCATTCAAGTCTTTTCCAGCCTGTAAAACATTTTAAGTCAAACATAGTAATGTAAATTTACCTGGTGAGATCCTTTTTTTGTTCTTTCAGCATATTCAGATCAGGTCATTTCAGCTTTCTGAAAATCTAGTGAATGAAAATCCAAGGTGTGTTCTAGACAACCTTAATTATAACTGTAATATTTGAGATTTGCCAAGGGGCTAAATTCTTGAAGTTTTTTTAAGTTTTTGCTGAAGAAATTTAGAACGAAAATTAATAGGATCAGGACATCACAAAACAATCTTTTGTTCTGTATTAATGCCATTCTTTTTCATGACTTTCTAATCAATTATTTCCTAAATCATTATATCTGTTTGCTTGTTTGTTTATAGACAAAGAGAAACAGAAGAATTTAACTGTTGGCAGCTTATTCCTCTGGTTCAGTCATGGAACTTACATCCCATCACATATCGGATCCTTTACTAGCAGGTATAATTTACTGGGAGGACACAATAATGTCTCTGTCCTGTTCAATATTTGTTTCTTTTTTCTTGTTTCTTTTTTTTTAACATCCTGTTCCTCTCATTGGAAACCATAACAAGATTCTGCTGTCTTTATGCTGTGCTTTTTCCAAGAATTTAGCACTATACTCAACAACCACATCCTTTAAACAGAACTTTAAAAAGTGAACTACATCTTCACACTGTGAGTTTTTTAACTTCTGATAATAAATCTTATGGACAAGGTGAGGGAATGGTCAAGGTAACTAGCTTAGGTTAATTTACACATGGAAATTTTTTATAACGCTATTGAAAAATGGATTTTACAGATTATAAACCTCAGACAAAGAGAAGTCAACCTTATTATATGTAAAGCCATTTATTTGAAGATTTTTTGCAGTTATTTATACTGTTTTAGGTCAGATGCCCTTTACCATTGACTTTCTTGCAGAACATGTCAATGTAGGAATAAGAAGTGTTTCCGTTTGTTTGAGTCAAGACAGAAGAGGTGTTATGATCATATATGGGAAATATGAGAAATCTGGAATGGATATTGATATCAGCAACTGATGTAAAAGGCTACACTTAGTATAACCAGAAAATTTCAGAAAGATGCTAAAGAAACAACATTGTAAATATTACTTAAAATGTTCTTGTATAAAAATAGTCTCATGTATTTTTAGAACTTTGGAGAAGAAAAGCAAATAAATGTTTTCTAAACATTTAGTGGACAAAACCACTGTAGGATAAAATAAATGCAGGAATTATGAGGCAAGGTATTCAGAGAGATGACAAATACATGCTTCGTAGTTGGTAAGAGTAAGATGGGATGCTGGATGGACAGGAAAGATAGTCTTTTAAAAACTGATGGATTTAGCAACTGACTGGATGTGAAAAACAGAGCTAGAATTTTCACATAATATCAGGTTCTCATTTGAGATTAAAATGAAAATCTCTCAGATTAAAGATTTTTTAATCCCTTCATAACAGAGATTGTAACTTTTCTAATCATATCCTGCTATAAAACTTAATTTATTTTAGCAGATGTTTCAGAGGAAAAGAGATTCTTAAGCAAATGTAGGATCAAATAAAATTACTGGGAATGTAATATGAATGTGGTGAAATGTTACTTTTTTTGCCAGATCCACACGCATTCTCAGAAAATTATTTTTTTGATATTTTCTCAACCTGGAAACCATGCTGAGGAACACTGAACTGGCTCAAGATTTCTGACCTGTCTGTTCAGTGCTGTGACAGCAGCAGAGTGTATTGCTGGGGAGGATGGGGTACCAGAGCTTCTGGGGGACAGAGTGGTTTGGGGGCACCAAAAAGGGGTGAGATGTGGGGTTGGAATGACAAGGCAGGTTCAGGAATAGTGAGTCTGTGAGCTTCTAGGTATAACAGGGTGGGGGACAGAGGACGGGACGACATGGGATACACACATGACATGACATGGTCTGTGGGAAGAAGGGACTTGGGGACTAGTGATCATGTTCAGGCTTATGGAATATGTGGGTCAGTCCTCTCCCAGCCCCATGAGATCCCAAACCACGCTCTTCTTTCCGAATTTCTGCATGATTTTCACCTGCTCTCTCCAGATTTCTCACTTCCCAGCTGTCTGATCCTACCACAATGAAGCCAGCCTTTTCCTGGTGAAAGCCACGCAGCCGCCTGCTTTGCAGACACCTAAGGGCAGTTCTGCTCAGGCTACACCCTGAGTGTGGCCAAAGTGAGTTTTGAAAATATGCAAGTTCTTAAAAAATTATCCCTAGTGAGAATTTTATGCATTGAAAGGTTTAGGATTAGGGCTTAAAATTAATGAATTAATGATTCATTTAAATTATTTTAGTTCATTCATCCACTTCAGCAGGTTTTACCAATTATCAGGAAAGGTAATTGTCCCTCACAGTGAAAGGTGGATGCTATTTGTGATTTTCTCACTAACCAGCTGGGTTGCTTTGGTAATGGCTGATTGCATAAGGGAAGAACATGAGAATTTTTCTCCCAAATGTAGTTATGATTATCTCCTGCCCTGCTTTGCACTGTGATAATAAAATATGATCCAAGACTGTGAAGAACCTCAAGCATAATATGAAGAGAAGATAATATTTTGCAACTGGAGTTAAACTTCACTAAGTTCATTTCCACATCTAAAAGGCATTTCAGCTCACAAAGTAAACAGTGAAACTATCCCTGTGTTGTTTTATTATTTAGTTTTATTATTTATTTCTTTACATAGTAAGAATTCAGAAGTGTAAAATATATATGGTATGAAGTTCAGAGATCTCATTTTGTCTTGTGCTTGTACAACACCTAACTTAATGTGAGCCCCAGGCTGGGTTGGCAGAAAAGTCCCACCTCACAGATCATGTGTGGAAATAGTAATGGGAATGAGCAATGTTGAGAAGACCAAATTCCAACTTCCAACCCATATTAAAATACATATAGTTTTGATCCATTTTTTTTATCTGAAATATCTGATAGTCTTAAATCAACAATACGTGACAATTTCATAAGAGGAATAGTATCACAAAACTAAATGCAAATCTATTATTACCAAATTTCTGGCTGATAAAAGCAGCTTTTTCTCACTGTGTTCTTATAGTTCTGTTTCTGCTTCTGCCTGGAACCTAAACTTTAGGAAATACACAAAAACTCAATAAGCCTATTTCATTGCTTCTGCTGCTTAAGCTGTGTAGGGTCTGTCCAGGTTGACAGAAAGAGACAAAAATCTGTTCTTTTCTGACCATGTTTATACCCTCTTGCTTAACGTTCTGAAACCACTTCAGACCAAATCAACGAAGTATGAATTTTCTCAATTTTCTTCCTTTCTGTACATGGAAAACCTGGTCAGGAAGAGATCTGTGGTCGACCTGGGAACCCTTGTTAGAAGCAGGAGAATCTAAGTAACTGCACCGGTCACATTATGTTTGGAAAATACAAACTAAAAAAAGTCACCAAACATATGCATTTGAATAACATATTCTTTGCTTCCAGTTCCACTGAAGTCCGAGATTGCCTCTGAACACTGAGCTCCCAATAAAGGAAAAGACCTGGGCCAGAAGAAAACTAGCATTCTTTTAAGTGGTAAACAACAGCCATTTCATAGAATCATAGAATCACCCAGACTGTAAGAGACCTTTAAGACCATCAGGTCCAACCATCAACTTAACACTGCCAAAACCACCACTAAACTATGTCCCTCACCACCACATCAACCTGTCTTTTCAATACCTGCAGGGATGATGATTCCACCACTTCCCTGGGCAGCCTGTTCCAGTTTTTGGTAACCCTTTCGGTGAATAAATTTTTCCTAATACCCAATCTAAACCTCCCCTGGTGTAACTTGAGGCCATTTCCTCTTCTCATATTGCCTGCTCTTGGGAGGAGAGATTGACCCCCACCTCTCTACAACCTCCTTTTAGGCAGCTGTAGAGAGCAGTAAGATCTCTCCTCAGCCTCCTTTTCTCCAGGCTAAACCACCCCAGCTCCCTCAGCTGCTCTTCATAAGACTTGTTCTCTAGGCCCTTCAGCAGTTTTTTTTTGGTTTTGAGTTTGCTATAGTGTACTGGGACATACTGGAAGAGCATCACCAATATTTGTGCCTAGATGTCCTTATGCTTACAATTTTTCTGAGCCTAAAATTACACTTGCCTTAACTTTATCCTAGATTCATATTTGTATTTAGATACCTGCTTTATATATTTTTTCAGTAAAGAAATGCCTTTTAAAATGATCACTTGGCATCTAAGATCTTTCATTTGTGCATTTGATTGAACTAATAATGATCTAGCAAATGATTACAGAAGCCAGCTGACGGTTTTTACTACATCAGTACACATGGGCTTCCCTTTTATAAAAAAGGCGATTGAATCTCTTCCCAGAAGTAGTGGAGAAGCATTTACTAACATATAGGTGAGACCTCCAAGCATTTGATGAGAAAAGTTGATGAGAAAAGCTGCCTTGGTGCTGAGAAAAATGTCAAAACCGTCAGTGTGTATTTGCATTGTTGTTTTGCCGTGTGTATTTTACACATAAATATCTCCCAAAGATTTAAGAATAAAAACTTGCTTTTCAAGGATAAAAAAAATTATGAGTAGAATCTCTTCTTAAAGAGCATTAACAGTGACTGAATAATAACTTTAAATTCAGACTCAGTAACTTAGGTGCAAGAAAGATTTTATGTAATTAGCTACCAGGACTGCAATTAAGAACAAATTTGTCATAATCCAGCCTCCTCCATAGATTTGACACGTGACATCAGACAAGTTACTTAACCTCTCTTCTTAAATTACAAAAGAGGATCCAATTCTTCTTTGCACTTCCATCTTCCAAAAAATAAATTATTTGAACAAAGTGAGGAACAGAGATTAATCCCCCAGTCTTCCAGTTAAAGTACATTTACATATGGATAGCTTTAAGTCTCAAATATTTAGCTTGGTCCGGATGAACCACAGTTGTAGAGGGACCAACACTACTAAATATCAGCTCCATACATATTAAAAAATTATTTTGGGCAGTATTTTAACTGCTCTACCCCCTTTGGTTCACAGAGTTTGCTTTCACTTCACAGAGTTTATTTTCAAACTTGTACTATAAGGTGAAGGGAATGTGTGTATTTCAGTTTTTAAGGCGGGAATAAATTGTGAAGGCCTCTGCCAAAAAATACAAAGACAACACAAGTAGATGAAAACAGAGATCAGAAGACAACAAATTCTCCATCCCTCTTAATAATTGTGATTGCAAAATGGCTTAAATATGAAAAACTTCTTTTTGACTGAATTAACTGAGCTTTTTGAACATAGTGCTGATACTTAGAAATTTTAATTAATAGTTGAAAATTATGGCATATATTAGGGAACATTTTCTTAAGAAAAATAATAGACTTACAGTCTCTCTGCAGACAAAACTAATCTCTTTCCTCCCATGTCTGCTCTGTCCCCTACGTCCCTGGGAACCCTGCCTGTGATGGGGAGAGCACAATGCGTGTCTACCTTACAAGGGGATGATGAGAGTGTTGTTGTCACCCTTAAGTGACTACCAGCTGCTGCTATCAAATCAAAAATGGCTAGAAAAATTGAAAGGGACATAAGAAAGTAATCCTTTCAAATTGCCACAATATTTACTGGAAAGAGAGGCTTTCAGGAGAAATCAAGCATGTAATCCTGTAAGCCCTCTGCCCAGTCGTAGCATGAGCACACAGGGGCACCTATCGAAATATGGTAATGATCACAGTTCTGCAGCCCAGGGAACAAATGAAAATAATGAACACATTTAAAAAATAGAGAGAGATTCACTATTCAAATCTCTTCCGTGGGCTCAGAACAATTGTTGCTATTCACAATTAAAAGCATCCAGCTATATACTTTTGCCTTTTATGTAAGTTTGTTTAGAACTGAGATGGTAAAAAACTCCCCACCCAACACAAACACATTTATAGAAATAGTCACAGCATTATCATGCTGCATAATATCGAAAACATCCATTTTATGGCTGCACAATTTCCTCCTCATACTACTGTGCACCAGCAGTAACAAACACAAAAGCAGATCGATTTAAAGTTCAAGTTAAGTTGCATGAGTTCCCCATGGTGAAGCAATTATTCCCTCAGAGGCTCTCATTTTCTTTATCACACCATGAATTCCTCAGACAACGGATGTGCAGTTTCCACCATGTGGTTACTTGTATTGCAACAAAAATCTCAGGAACAGTATTTAAGGACAGACATTATTGTCTCTGTGGATGTTTCCTAAATTTGAAGTTTGATCTGTCTACAATCAAAAGCATTTATTCTTGGCAAAATTGTGTTCCTATTAATCTAATCTAAGACATCTTTCCTCCCTTTAAACCCACAAGTTATTTACTTCTCAATAATATACATTAAACTTTTTGATAAAAACTGGGAGTGTATATAATAACACTGTATATTGGGTTGCAATGAAATGGAAGTGGTGCAACCAATATTTTATGTATTTAGGAGCTAGAAATAGACATTATTACTGAACCTTAGCACTGTACTGCACTGTTTCTAATTTCTAATTGCCATTCTTGTGGGTACTCCAGTTAGGGGTTGACCAGAAAAAAAAAAAAAAAAGGAAAAAAATCCCAAACCAGAAAAAAAATTACAGAGAATTTGCTAAGGTAATAAAAGCAGATCAGATAATTTTACATTGCAAATGTGAATAGACTTATCAGCTTGATAAAACTGATGATGATTTTATTTCTGGTTTGGTAAAGATATCCTTGACCATCTTCAATGGTGAAGAAGGTTCAGGATAAATCCTCTGTTTTCAAGAAATTAATATATTACAATAATAAAACTCATTCCATTAAATTCACCATTCCTTTGGTTTTACTATTTATTTCCTCATCTCTCTCTCTTTTTTCATTTACATACAGAGTGCCAGAAAATTCACCTAATCTATATTAAGGCCTAAATTCTGTTATCATTCTCACATTTATCAAGTAAATACATTCTCGTAGATCTGATGTGCATGGATCCCTTCTTTCTGACAGGAGAGTGGCTGAATTGTTGGGTTGTGGCTGAGTTGTTGGGTCGTGGCCATATTCAGATGTAAAAAGTGCCACTTTTGCCTAGTGTTTCCTATTGGCTTAATGAAGACTTCTGGAGGTAACTAGCTGATATGAAACACTAGATTAAAGGGGTTATGTGGAATTTGGGCACCTAAACATGAATGCAGGACGCTGCACAGTAACCTTTCACCCAGTAATCAACAGTAAAAGACAAGAATGGCTAAGGGGTGGAAGGCATCTAGAGTCAAATAAGGACAATATTTGTTCCTGCAAATTAAATGCATACACACATGCACAAATATAGGTATGTATACACTCGTTGATTAATTTTCATGGGTTTTTATGATATTTTTTATTGTGTGGTTGCTTATAGATACGAAAACCATATAAATTCCTGACTAAAGCTGCAGAGGAGGAATGATCACACCAGGCAGAGTTTCAGTGAAAGAGGTGGAATCAGAGACAAGATTGGGATTTACTGTGACACGTGGCACAGTGTGTGTACCAGCCTGGGAGAAAAGAGCGGGAGAAACTGTGGGGAGACATGAGGGAGATGAGCACAGCAGGGCAGAGCTGCAGAAGGCTATGAAGGAGAGAACAAGAAGTTCAAACCTAGTATGGCAAAGGAGAGGGTCAGCCTGAGAGCCATAAAGAAAGAAGCTGTCACCCGAAAGTCAAATTTCATCCTCAGTATTATTTGAATTACTTCAACAGAAATATCACAAATATTGTATCCCCTCCATCACCACTTAAATAATTTATAAAAACGAAGGTTCTTATAGGTCCATCACTGAAATCAGTATTTGCTGGTGGATAATTTCTGCTTCCATCACCTACTTCTTGGCTTTGGGACTAGGACTAGTCAGCATATACAATTTTCTACAGTAGGAAAAGTGAACATATTTACAGCTCTTCAGAAAGAAAATATGTAATTTCCATATTTTCCATGAAAATGAAAAATTTAAAAAATAATTCAAGAGAACAAATATTTCAGTTTGGCTACATGGAATTGAAACTTGACATCTTGCTGCTCCCTGGGGCAATTTCCTGCCACACAAGACCAGCATCCCCAACAGTTACAGGTGAGTGACGGAGCTGTGACGTTTCCAGGGGCACAGCTCCAGACCAGGCAGTAGGATGGTATGTGACCTGTCAAGGCAAAAGTGGCATGAAAATATGTTTCCTTGAAACCTGAACTCCCAAGCAAGCTCTGCTTTGGTGACGGTGCATTGAAATCAATCCCTTTTCATACAATACTTCAGTTTTAACAAAGCATTGTTTTCCACAAAGAAGCAGTTTGCTTAAAAATTCCTGACAGGTTTTAATCACAGGACTGAGCTTGATAAAAGCAGATAACTCTGTTTTCAGCTGGTTTTTGTGAGGTAACGTACGTTTTGACAGTTTCATGACACTTAGTAGAGACAAAAAAAATCTTCAAGGAATGTTTAAAAGCATATGCGTCATCCTTGTTACACCAAAGGTATAACGGTGGACAGCTAGGTCATAACATGCACAAAATCATAATATTATTGCCAATGTAGATTATAAGAAGAGACAAAAAAGGGAAAGAGCATGTTAATGCCGAAACGACAGCTTATCAGCAATTTGATAACTGGTCAACCAGCAGTACTCACTAGTTCCTGACTATTATCTACATATTTTCCCATTTATTACATGCCAGCTGAGGCCAATTTTCAGCTAGGAACTATAGCAGCTCTCTCTGTGGAAAATAAAAGAATGCCACTTTAAATTTCTGTGCAGCATGAAAGAAATGTCAGCTTCATGCTGTAAGTGTACAGTGATACACATTTTTTCTGACCTGAACAAGTTGCATCAATTCATGCTCATGAAAAAGTCATTTGTGACTTGTTTTTTTCTGCTTTTTAACCAATTTCCAACCTAAAAGACCACCCTTTCCTAGCTGCTCACTGATCACAGTGTAAAATTAACACTAATCTTTCTCACAAAGTCCTGAAAGTGTTATTTATATTTGTGGTGGTATAGTTTGCCACCGAATAAATTTTAGTAGAAAAGACAAGAAAAAAGGGAAGGAAGGAAGGAAGGAAAGAAGGAAGGAAGGAAGGAAGGAAAGGAAGGGAGGGATGGACAGACGGACAGACGGACGGACGGACGGACCGAAGGGGAGAGAAGTAAAGAAAACCTATTTTCTGTACTTTTCCCAAATTACATCAACAATTTTCTGTATTTGCAGTCTATTTTCTCCTCAAACTGTATAGTTACCCAAGCTCTTTCTTTTTATCTTATTTTTGGCTATTCACGTTTGATCAAGTCTAAAGTCATAGAATTATTGGAGACAACTTATCTTTTAATAACTATTTCTGGAACTATTTACCTATTCTTCCACCATGATCAGCTACTATCCCTTGAGAGGATAGGTCTGATATAGGACTAATTAACTAGTCTTATACCAAGTCACTATCCAGCTCTAAACAGTAGTAAAGAAACAAAAAAGGTCACATTTCATCAGGTTTTAATTTTCCATTCAATTTACAGAGAGACTCGTCTTCGTATTCTTCACAGAAGTATAAAGCCCTCCCTACTTCTGATAATCCTTTTATGCTTTCACATTAATATGACAGAGTACAGAGTATTAATTATTAAATACTGCTTATACAGTGCTGTAAATATACACTACTTTACAGAACTTAAGATAAGCAATGGCTCCATTTCTAATGAGCTTACTATAATTAAATTCATTGTTGAATCTGCATACAAAATGTAGCTGGGAGTCAAACCACTCAGGAAAATCTCTAAACCAGGTGGAGGTACAGATATGAATCTGACTTGTTCGTGGGTTATAAAAGTTAGGAATAGGAAATGCAGACTACGATTAACTATCTACTCATATAATTCATTGAACAATTTGGCTAAGCATTTATAAAATGTGCAGAAAGATACCTGTGGATGTTGCAGATTGTACATATGCAGATGAGCTGAAAAGCTGACCTGCGATGCCTAATAGTCCATAATATCTAAGATGTGTAACGTTATTTTTCTTTTGGATGAATATGCTGGTTATTAAAAGTACATAATGGTATGCTTAGCATTTTTTCATGTTATTTCAAATCAAGATTTATTCTACCCTCAAAACTTGAATGACACCAGTCCCTTTCCCTGCCCACATCATACCTCACAGCTGTGGCATAGTTGTAATACGTTTCTTTGTTTGAAAAGTGGTACTCTTCTGGGAATTAATTTATAAATTATTATGTGCCCTTCTGGGACTATTTATACTTACAGGCAAAAGATACAGGAAATGGGATACAAAAGAACCAGAATAAAAATAAAGAAAAATCTGTAATGCTGAGCTGTGGTCATAGACAGAGGTTTAAGAATTTAGTGGGTACAGTAATGCAAAAATGTTAATGAATTTATTGCTTTTCAACATTAAAAGGAAAAAAAAAATCTGTCTTCTATTCCCAAAACCAAATGAACCTCTTCTACAATGTAACCCCATATACTGTGTTTTAGGTTGGCAATCATTCTATTGGAATGATCTCATGCATGGGAAGACTTTCATCACGACATATGAGCAACCTCCTGAGGAGAAATCCAGCTCTTCTCTACACCATGCCCATGAGGCTGCTCAAGGTTAAAAGCTACACAGTTGGGTGCTACCTCTAATTTAATGAGATCAGCAGTTATCTACAACTGCTTCCAGAGAATTTGGCTTTCCTTGGTAATACACTTACTTGGGGTAAAGGATCTTCTTCCTTAAATGTCTGCTGTTTGAGTGGTTCGGGGTTGAAGACAGAGGTACATAACCCTTTGCACAGCAAAAGGAATGAAATGGGGTCTCCAGCCTGATCAACTTCCTCTCTTATCCCAGCTGTATAGATCATCGTACACGCTGCTCTAGCATGGCAAACTAAACACAGTCGCACCCCATAGCTGCAGTGACTGGTTCTATGGCCAGCTTATGGGTTGGGCAGATAAAGGCAAGAAAGAGAATAATTTTTAATCACAAATTACAGCTGTCCTGGTCCTGATATAAATCAGTAAGGGACAAAAGACTTCGTGCACATACTCTATCCACTTTGCTATGCATTATGCATTAGCCAAAGTGCCAGAGGGAAAAATCCTAATTGTTGGTTTCAGCAGTAAAGCTTGGCAACATACTGTTAAGCAGGGATATTTGAATACTAACCTTGAAAATAAGGGAATCTACTGTCCTACTCTAAAATATTACCTATATAATTTCTGCAGGAACCATAGAGCATTTTTATTTCTAGTGGATTATCTTTATTGGGAGAACTTCTAGATTCCCAGTGTTAAATAGAAATTCATGTTTTTCTTGTTTATTGCAGCATATGATCCTTGGCTATCATACATGACACACACTGTGTGTTGCTTCCATAAAACAGATGCTGCAAGGAAACAAAAAGGCATGAATTTATATTCAATGTTAGAGATATTGAACTATCAGAAGAATACTAGACGCAGAATCAAAATATCTGTAAGTTTCACTAACATTGCCAATTGAAAAACATTTGTATCATGAAGTATGGTATAAAGATGGACCAAGCGTTAAGAAGACTTTATTTTCAATTATCTTAAGCATGTTTTAAACCATTTGAGTTGACTCTTTAGGTTTTTATACACTGACTATGCATCAATATTTAATCCTTTACTTTCTCGGGAATTTACAGTATAAAAAAGTCTAAATCCAATGCATTAACTTGAAACAACTGAGATCTATCTGGCATATTTAGACTATTAGATTTTTGTAGTCATTTTAAGAAATTATTTTCTGAGAGCAGATGTTTTTGTGTCAAATAATTTCCTACATTATCATTAATGCTGTTGTTTTTACTTACATTTCACTAACAATGATGTGGATCTCTTTGAATGCTTATTTTTAACCTCTTTTGCATTCAGCACAGAACTCATTCTGCTGCTCTAAAAGACTTATAATTTATCTGGATTGTCATGTCTTCTCACAGTGTCAGGCAAACCGGTGGGGTCAGTGACATTTTGATTGCTGTTAGCCAGCAGTAGCATAATCTAAACTGATGTCTTTCCTTATTTACAGATGGGCCAGTATGAACCAATGGTCACATCTTATCACTGCGAGCCTCTTGAAAGACAAATAAGGATTAAAAATGCTTATGTTTTCATTTTTTCGTGAACTGATTGATCAGCTGGCGGAGTTGCAGGATTCCTAACAAACAGTCCATCCAACTTTTCTTGATTCATCAAATCTTGACAGGCTTTTTCAAATGAAAGTAGAGATAGTTTATCTCTTTTTGGTAAAAGAACTTCATGTAAACTTGACAGGAAGTATCATCACATTTCCTTTCTGAAGGCTTAAATTTATATTGTCTGACACTTCAACAAAGCTTTCTTTATATACTTAAAGATTTTTTTCCTGGGTTACCACTATCCAGCATGATTTGAAGAAACTTTCTGTGAAAAGGAGGGTTAAAAAAGCTATATTTCTTTAAAAAACAATGTGTTTTTTAACCTGCTGTGAACTACTCATTTTCAGGTGCTTTTAGAGCAGAAAGTCAATTATTTATCAGAAATAAGATGTTTCTTTCTGTGCATGCTTTAGCTGACAAATGCACTCCTTATGTGTATTGAACATCTAACAATGAAATTCCACATTAGCTGCTGAACATATTGAAAGTGAGCTCCATACCTCAGTAAAGAGTGCTAGGCTCCAAGTGTGGGACTCATGGAAAGGATGTAATGATTTATTGTATCCCTAAATGGGTGCTTTCACTTTCTAACTTACGTGAGATAAAATATTAAGAGATGTTTTGAAACTAAAAGATGTTCTCAAATACAAATTATTTCCTTTTTTATTATTCACTGTCTTTTTTAAGGATTCCATCCTGATAGTTTATATGTCGTACCAGTGGGTTGCTGAGCAGCTCGTCTCCCTTTGGTGCAGTACCCCACAAGATTAGGTATGAACAGCTGATCACATGTCTATGTATATCCTCAGCACAGGAATCTCATCGGTTCCAAGGAGGGGAAGTAAAACCAAGAAGATATCTTTATGCTCTCTGCATTTATGCAAGTGGACTTGCTCAGGAAATAAATACAGTGTAATCTGAGTCAAGAGTTGAGGAGTGTAGAGGCTAATACAGAATAATAGATTTATTTTATTTTAGCCCTCAATCTGTTAAGCACTTACTAAATATTTTGAGACTGCTAAGACAAAACCAAACCAAAACAAAATGAAAATTTAATTCATAAATTATATTTCAGGTTTCAAGCTCAAAAGCCTTTGCTAGCTCGAATTGTGAAATTCTTGTACTGAAAATCAAAATACACTCATAAGCAGTCCAAAACTGTGCAATTACCCTTCTAAATATTCAGCAAATGCATTTGTGAAAGGAAAAAAAAAAAAAAAGGCTGTTGTGGAAAAAGAGTAATCATGATCAAACTAGATAATACAGTTCATTTGTCATTCTAATTAATAACTATATAATAAATATACAAACTTTCAAGAACTTAAATGAATGTGCACTTTACATATATATTGATGTAAGTAAAAATGATACATTTTTTCCATTTCATCAGCCAGAAGTTGAATTTTTAAACTTTTGAAGAAGCAAAATGAAATACAGTCTTTTCCCAATGTTGCTTACCACATCGTAATCCTGTGCAATTTATCCATACGTAACATAACAATAAAATTGAACTTTGATTATTGTGATCACATTATACTTGTTTATTTAAACGTCATCCATTACTCTTAGAAATAAACCTACTAAAATGTTGTGACATAAGAATGTAAATTACAATGCATCTAAATCTGAAGTTACTATTTAAACATCAAATGACACTGAAGGCGTGACTAAAAACTAAATAAGATTCATCAGTATTCAGCTGAAAAATCAAGATCAGAAAGTGAGTATGGTTTTTTTGGAGCATTCTGATACAGTTGGGCCTGAAACTTTGGAAACCTCATGAGATTGTGTCTTTAAAAAAACCTGTTTTTTTCTGATATTCTGTTTCTTTTTGAAGATATGGATGGTCTGCTCAATGTGGCTTGGGTGTAGCCAGCCATCTGAAAAAGAAGGTAGGAAAATTAAATAAAACAAGGCTAAAATATCTCTGTCTGAAAAACAATAATCAGAACAATATATCTGTACTATATCAATTTGAAACATTATCTTATTTTATCCTGACGGCTTGATGGATGTATTTCTCATTCTCTTCATTAAAACAATCTCACTGGAAAAAATGAAAAAAGATTATATTCAAAGAGCATGAATAAAATCCATACCTAAAAGCAAACGCAAAAGGCAATCAGCTATCTAAGAAAGTCATGAGGGCTTCTGTCTAAGCACCAGCAGTGGATCTGGAGACTGAGTTTGCAAGGGACCAAAAGGAAAGATGAGCTCAGACTGGAAGAGATGCTGAGACAAGGTGCTTAAACGAATGAGGGGATGCAGTATCTGTCATCAAAGTGTGAGATAGCAGTGTGTGACCTATTTAGTCTAGCAAAACAAAGGCTGAGAAAGGATAAGCCTGCTGTCTATAAAGCCAACCGGAGAGAGGTTTAAGCTTTGGGAGGAAGAAGATCTGTTTAAGCAAAAGGAGATATAAAATCATGACTGTGAATACATTTAGTCTAAAAATGTAAGAACACTCAGGAAAGTCAAAGCTCAAAAATGCATACATTTAGCAGTGGACATAAAGCATAAGAGAAAAGCCTTGTATTACTACAAAAGGACAAAACCAAGGAAACTTACTTTTCTGTGTGAAAAAAAGCCTGTCAAAAGATGATGCAGAGACTTTTGTTGTTGTCTGTCTTTAATTTTTAAATGCATTATTTTGGCCATTGAAAGGGTCAGTTGTAATCAGGTGGCTAACACACAACATCACTGGCAAAGATGTAAGATTCCTGTCTGGAAAACAGAAAGAACAGATTGAGAGCAGTCAGATTTAGTTATTTTTCTAATGAGTGAACTTGATCAAACTTACCAGGGCTACTTAAAGTGAGGAAGTTTTGTTTGAAAATGTAGAGAGGTGTCTGAGCTTCCAAATCCAGCTGCCCCGATTGTCTAAAAGTAGGGGTGGTAAAATCATAGAACCATATCACCTAGGTTGGAAGGGATCTTTCAGATCATGAAGTCCAACCATCAACCTAGCACTGCCAAATCCACCACTAAACCATGTCCCTCAGCACCACGTCTCCCCATCTTTTCAATACCTGCAGGGATGGTGAGTCAATCACTTCCCTGGGCAGTTTGTTCTAATGTTTGGTAACCCTTTCAGTGAAGAAATTTTTCTTAGTGTCCAATCTAAACCTCCCCTGGTTTGAGGCCACAACTTGAGGCCATTTCCTCTTGTCCTATCGCTTGTCACTTGGGACCTTGAAAATCAAGACCATGGATCTGGCTTATTTTCAGTTGCTGGAAACAGGAAATGTTACAGACAATTATAGGCTATTAAATCATGTAGAGCAGTGGCAGCTGTAATATTTGTGACTGGTGGGGAGCGCAACAGAAAATTTTGTAATAGCTGTGTGTTTGTGTGAAAGTGTGCCTTGGGTGTGTGTGTGCACATAAGGAAGCAAAGACGTAAGAGGACACCAGCAAACAAAGTAAGAACAGTGTAGCTTTCTAGCTAGGTAATACCCCCAAGGCAAGGCTATTAAATTATTATATGTCAAGAAGGAGAAAAAAATGGCCATTACCTTTTAAAGAATCTTGTCAATGCACCATTTTTGTTAACAGCTCAAGTTGCCATAGATCCTTCTCTGTTGAGTTTAGGGATAAGCCAGCAAAATGCCCATGGAGGGCCACTGTGCTGGAGCAAGTCGGAAAATAAGACCCCAGTGCATTTTTTCTATTTGTCAGCTCAGAAAATCTGCTTCATTTAATTTCCTTGTAACAAGGGAAATCTAGGCACACAGTTATGTGATAAATTCTCATCACTCACCTGAAAAATAATGTCTCAGGTCACAACAGTGTCCACCAGTTTAGGCGCTCCATCCCTTGTGTCATATGTCTGACTCTGCCACCTTGGGTCTAGCCAGGTAAATCCCCAGTGGGGTTACAGCACCAGCACAGTGTACTTCCAAATCTGTTTTGGAGCTGGGCTTGGTTGCAAGCGCATCATCTATGATAAGCACAAGAGAGAAGTAAGACTCAAAAAGATTTTACCAAGGATTACACAGTTCTGGTGGGGATGGACATCACTACCACCAAGGTAAGAGTCACCCTTGATGGAGATCATAACAGGAGATGGTTATCTGCCAACAGAGATTTGTCAAGAAAAAGTCACTTAAAGCCGATCTAATTTTCTTCTATAATTAGTAAAGAGGACAGGTAAAGAGACAAGTAGTAGACATACACACAATGCTGGTAAGGCTCTCAAACTGACTCACAGAATGTGCATTTAAATAAGTACAACAAATTCCAGATAAAAGTTACCGGATGGGTGCAAAACTATGTTTTAAAGCTGTTCTTAGAGGCTGCATACAAAAGTCTTCTTTTATGTGTGGGTTGTATCACAAATGTTTATCTACAATTCAATTGATGTAAGAAGGAATGATTTAATTAATTGCTCAGATGACATCACTGGTTGTTGCATTAAAATGATCTTGCAAAATTGAAATTCTCTGAGATACTATACAATGCAATTGAATATGGAAATGGGAAACTCTATCTACAGGCAATAAAATTATTTTCATACATATGGGACAGAGAAAGAATAAATAGCTTACACTGCCACCGAAAGAATTTACAGGTCATATTGTGATCAGAAACTGAACTTAAGCCAATTGTGTCGTACTATTGCAAACACTGAAATGTCATATCGGCATGTTCGAGCAGAACACATAAAGTAAAAGAAGATAAATAATCTTATATTGCATTAATGGCTAGAAGACCCTCAGACAGAATAATATTCTTGGTTTTGATCATATGTGACCAGCTAAGAAGAGAAAAGATGAAAGCAGTAAGGATGTTCAAATGTCTACAAAAAGTGGAATACTTACAAGGAAAGCTTGAGAAAACTAGTTATTTAGGCTAACAAAAATAAGATCTAGAAAACAGATGCTAATATATGAAAGTTGCATACAAAATACAGACGAAAAGAATAAAAACTTCTTCATGTCCACAAAGATGGAGTATTTTACTTAAAGCAGCAATGAGTGAGGTTTGGACTAGGAATTAAGAAAAATGTTCTAACAGTACATACACGTGAAGCGCAGAAATAGTCCAACTTTAAAGTCTCCAAAATGGAAAGATTTTAATAATAATTTAAACAGATATGTTTCAAAAGCAACAGAAATAAATTTTGCCTTGGGACATTGATATTGCTTAAGTGGAAATACTTTTCAGAACTCTTTACCTTTTGAATAGAAAAAGGAAAAATTTTAACCTTTACCTTTCCAAGTGGAGTCATGGTGTCAAAAATCTCAGCCATTTTAAGATGGAGTTTAATACATCTGTGAAAGAGACGGTCATGCTCTTGATTTTCAGGTTTTTCAAGCAGTTAATTGGGGCAGTTGTGCAAAACTTGGCTTTGTTACCTGTTTTCAGTCACCTTCATCTGAAGCCTACTAAATACAATGGAAAAATTCACACTTCACTCAGATTTTATCAAGCCTTCTTGAGTACTTTATATCTCAAGCAGTTCAATTGAGGTAAGTGTATCACTTTGAAGAGTATAGGACTACTCACTCAAAGTGTGAGTGGTAGTATTTGGCCTTGAATGATTATCTGAAGATCAGTTCAGTTTTAAACCATAAATGAATATGAAACAAGTGAAAGATGGACTTGAGGCTAGGAGTTTAAAAGGAGTTTGAAAGTGTAATGACCGTATCCCAGTGACTTTCAAAGGAACTAGAACTTCATTACATTAACTATCTTTGAGCACCACATGTCTCACAAGCAGTGTAAGAGTTGTGATTTAAGATGCAGAATGTGTGCAGTTCTCCCTCTCCTTTCTTTGGGATCCACAGACACAAAAAGTCCAGCTTAATTCCTTTCCACGAATGTCCCAAGTTAGTTCAAAGTAACCACCAGTTCAGAAAGGATTTATGTAGGCACACACATTTCCCAGTAAAACTGTGAATTGCAGTGGTGAGCTGTAAAGATCCCAAATCATCAAGGGAGTATTTTGGAACATTCCAGGGGTATTCTAGAGCAAAATGGTCTGTCTTAAAATTTTTTTCCAAATATTTTCTTATTTTTAAAATGGATTTTCAGTTGTACTTCTTAAGCTGAATTTTATTTTCTAAATATTGTCAATTCTCACAGTTCAAGATTTTTGTTAAAGTATTAATAGATTTCATTGCAAATTACTAAAATTGCTCCATTTTGATTTAATAAAACATGTTTGTGTTTATTTTCCACTTAAACTGAGAAATACAGGATGCCATTCCCCCATATAATATGTCCCAACAATTTATCTGTGGTGTATTTAAACTCCCTGTAGATATTGTGTATCACCTTTTTTTTTCAGTGCACATCAAGCCTTATTCTTGATTAGGCATTATTAACTGGTTATGTTATTTAACGTCACCATAATGCAGACATTATGATTACATTACATGTGTTTTAAGGTGTATTATTTCAGACTGGCTGTGATCTAATCTAATGTTAAGTCAATGCCTTTAACAGCTGAAGTACATTTGATGTGCTCCTGGACAAAATCTTCCAGTCCAGCTTCATGCATAAGGAATTCACTCTGTGCACTCTGAGAACACCCTGTGATGTGAACAGATGTGAGGAGAATCAGAAATTCTCTTCAGAAGTGCGTGCCTGGTCTGAAATAGACATTAATGTGAAAACAACCTATGAGAGGTCATTCCCAAGTGTAATTGTTGCCAAGCAAGAAAAAAATATCTTTGGAAAAATGTCCAAGGGAAATTAAAAATGAGATTTATGTTTTCATTTATTCATTTATGGCACATAGTTTAGAGTGAAGGGAGCTAATTGTGTTGCAGTATAGAACAATAAGGCTGTTTTCAGTTGAAAACAAGTATTGGTAATTGCTGTAGATATACATAACCTAATGTGTGAATTCTACAATGTATTATAGAGAAGGTAATTAGCCTACTTAAGGTTGTGATCAGTGGCACAAAGACCAACTGAACATGAATCATCAGTGGTGACTCCCAGAGGTCAGAAGACATGGACATGATGGAATGAGTTCAGTGAAGGGCCATGAAGACGATTAGGTGATTTGGAGAATCTGACGTATGAAGAGATACTCAGGGAAATGGGGTTGCTCAGCATCAACAAGAGAAGGCTCAGGGGGAATTGGTGTATAAATACCTGACTGGGGGTGGGGATACAAAGATGACAGAGCCAGATTCTTATTGGTGTCCAGTGACAGTACAGGCAGCTGTAGGCAGAAACTGAAATGTGGAAAATTTTGTTTAAATATCAATTTTTTACGATTTATTTTTTGCTGTGAGTGTGATTGGACATTGGAACAGGTGGCTTAGAGAGTTGCCCAGTCTCCATCCTTAAAGATGTTCAAAACCTGACTGCACATGTCCCTGAGCAACCTGGTGTATCTGACATTGCTTTGAACAAGTGAGCGGACTAGACAGTCTCCAGAGGCTACTTCCAACATCATCCATTCTGTGAGTATGTGATTCACTAACTGCTTTGTTTCCTTTGTATCAAAGGTGGGGGGGAGGGGGAATTGCATGTGTTTGCATTCTTGCAGAGCACAGTGTCCAGGAATTGTAATTCTACCTCAGGGTAATTGACATTCAAAACACCTGAGAATGTATTTTCCAAGACTGATTTACAGTGTACATACCTTAGCTAACATTGCAGCGAGATGTGTCCCTGTTCGTAAAAGCTTACTATGTAATGCAGAATTTAAAAGCATTATTTTAAAACAAGTGTCTTTCAGCTCTTTTTTTAATACCTGTTGCTTTTTATTTGCAGTGACTGTAATGTTTTTGAAAACTTTTACTTGTTTGAAGCAACTAAAATTCTATTACTGATTTGCATTTGTGATGTTTAGTAGCTAGCAATGTAGTCTTCGAACAGTCAGAGACATGCTCTCTATAACTACTACCACTTGTATTTTTTGATATATTTTCATTAGTCTATAACTTGCAGCACTATGTGAGTACCTACTTTATACTAGTACATAACTTAAGTGGCTGAAAAATTTCTTTCTCTAAATTTACTATATCCACAAACTATCATTTTGAACATAACTTCTTGTTTTGTGCATTTCTCTTCTCAGTGGCATTTCTCTCTCAAATGTTGCCTGAAAAACCTATCAAAAAAGTCATCAACAAAGACAACAACAAAAAGTTAGAGCTTTTTAATGAAGCACTAGGGTACACTGGAATGGACTCAAGAAAGTCTAAATGATAACTATTGATTACTATGTTCTGCTTTTTACACATCAAGTTTCTAGTAAGTCAAGTACAGAAAAAACAGTTGTACAAGTATTCACAGTAGGTGATAGAAAGGAGGCCTAACCCTGACTGAAGTAAGTTAATTAGCAGATACATCAATACACTTACTAATATCAGCCCTACAAGTTATCCACAAGTTATTCACAGAAAGTTCTGAAAGCTGCTTTTAATGATGCACTTGTATGTGATTTACTACTGTTGGATGAAGCCTAGAGGATTTGAGAGCACACATTGCTTTGTTTAGACATCTGAGCAGTCTTGCTCACTTGAGGCAAGTTCTCACATGGCCAATATTGCCATTGTGAAAAAATTATTAGAGGCATAAAATTCTAGAAGGAACTTTTTTTGTTTTAAAATGGTAATGTAGAATTTGCTGAGGAAGAGATAGCAGTATGATGCAAATAGTAGGAACAATTCATAAGCAATTATTTTTTAAAATGCAGATTCACTTTTTATCTTACCTAGAATGATTTAAATATAATATTCATTATTAGCTCTTTACTTATGTTTCAGAATAATACAGTTGCTTATTGGCATGTTAAGAATAATGTGATGCCAGAGGAGATTTGTCCTTATTATTCCCCAATGGAAAGCCTCTGTTTTCAATTACCCAGGTGTATATATACAGCCATTTAAACAGACACAGAGAGCAGAATTTCCCACTAGATTTATTAAATACGACCTCAGTTCAGGGGGAAAACCCACCAACTTTTAAGCAGCTTCTTTAATATAAACCTATTCCTGATATGTGTTCATTTGGACAATTGATGATTCATTAAATGATATCTTAATTATTTTAACAAGAGACTTGATATCTTATTTTTCATTTTCATGGCTGCTACTTTTGTACCCCATGAGAAAATTTAACCTTTTGGAAAATACTACTGTACAGAGACTATAAAACTAGAAAAAATCAGTAAGCTTGTCCCTGAAAAGAAAATCTCACCAAGATGTGTGCATCACTGGTTTGATCTATAAGAACTGATAAAATTATGCTATGGTTGCCTGCCTGGCACTTACTCTAGAACTGCTAGTTTTCTTAGAGGTGGAGGATTGCACTGGGCGCTGGAAAGGTTGTGGTGGCTTCCTCAGCCTTGCTGCTTTTGTGCTGTCAGGCTGGCAAGGTGGGTTCCTGACACATGGCGCCAAGCATACTGGGAAGGAGCAATGGAGTATTCTCAGGACTCCAATGGGGTTCTCAGGGGTCTGCAAAAAAGCCTATTGTCCCATCTGGAAAAATAAAAGTCAATGAGACTGCAGATCAATTGCAGATCATGTGCCAATTAAAAAACTCAATCTAAGTGTGGTACATAACCAGTAAACCACTGATAAGCAACCCCTAGTCCTACTCCTTTTCCTATTTTACAGGCTGTTCAAAATCAGGAGAAAATCACTGAAGCATTCAGTTGTACCTAGTTATTTTGAAAGTTGTTTTTTTGTGGTGGTTTTTTTTTTTTTTAATCTTGTAAAATTGAACTTGGAATTGGGGATGGAACTGATGCAAAATCCTATACCTGGGACTGAGACCATGATGAGTTTCAAATGTAAACATGGATTCCAAGCTAGCAGCTGTCCCCTATAAGATAGTTACAAAAATCAAGAAAATAAACTTTAAATTCAAATATCTTCCATTGAAGGACTTTAAAGTAAAGACATAGTTTTGGGGGGTTTGGGGTTATTTTTGGGTTTGTGTGAGTTTTTCTTTGCAGATTAGTTACTCCATTTTTAAACTCTTCCCCAGAAACCCCTGTATCCTTCTTCGGGTAAAGAACTGGATGAAAATCCATTCCTAATCTATGCTTTTATCTTTTAAAATGATCCCTGGAGTTGAACTCAGTCATGCAGGGCTCACTCTTCTTTCTCTGAGGATGTCAACCTCTGATCAGTTAGACACGAAAAGATGAAAAAAGAAGAGCACCTTACGTCATCTAAATCTACCTTCTTTTAGTTTAAATCCATTAGCCCTTGTCCTGTCACTAAGGGCCTTGGTAAAACATCTCTCCATCTAATAAGCCTGCTTTAAGTACTGAAAGGCCACAGTAAGTTCCCCCTCAGCCTTCTCTTCTCCAGGCAGAACAACCCCAACTCTCTCAGCCTGTCCATATAGCAGAGGTGCTCAAGCCTTCTAATATCTTCATGTCCCTCCTCTGGACTCATTCTAAGAGGTCCATGTCTTTCTTGTACAAGAGACCCCAGAACTGGACGCACTACTCCAGGTGGGGTCTCATGAGAGCAGAGTAGAAGGGCAGAATCATCTCCCTCGTCCTGCTGGCCTCACTTCTCTTTATGCAGCCCAGGATACAGTTGGCTTTCTGGGCTGCAAGCATACATGTCCAACTTCTCATCCACCAGTACCCCCAAGTCCTTCTTGGCAAGGCTGTTTTCAAACCATTCATCACCCAGCTTGTACATACACTGCGGATTGCCCTGACCCAAATGTCAGCACCTGATATTTTTCTGGCAGTGGATGGTTTTCCATAGCCTCAAAATTTATGTAAGTGTAGAAAATACACAGAGTCATACTGATAACCTTATATTCTGATAAAGAGGGCATAACCACTTGGCTGTGTAACCAGTTGGCTATATTTCACTTCAGGGAAACCTAAAAAAGCTATAGTTGGCACGTAAGACACATGATGACATGTCCTGTGACTGTGTCTTCAATACCCATTTAGTTGGCCATAAGTCTGCCAGCAATATTTTGATCACCTGGTGCTGTTATGTCTATTCTACTAAATTGTAATACTTGGTAATTCTGGGGAAGTATGATACTCACTGTAGTTAGTATTCAGTGGTGTGCACTGGATGTGAAAATAGTCAAAAACTGAGAGCCAAATCCTCCTCAGCTGACCTCTCTGAGAAGAAGCAAGAGACACATGGCTCTGATTTACTCCATGTATTCCTACTACTTATATATGAGCATATAATTTGCCTGTTTTAGTTAATGATAGTATAAAACATTAGGTATCATAATTATCACTATAGATGTAATTATAGATAATTCTGTAAATATCTATACTTTACTATGCAGATAGCTAAACATATAACCATGTGTACTGTACATATTATTTTCCCATATTCTACCAATACTGTTCATATTGTGCTATGCTTAATGTGTGTCTGTTACTAGACTGAGGAACACTGGATATAGTAAAAAACGATAAACTGTAATTCAGAATTGATAATGAGAAGTGCCAATTTTGACACTCCAATAAAATATGTACAGTTTAATAAATTGTAGAGCACTAATTCTAGCTCTAACAGTTTTATCTCTACATTATATAGTCTTATGCTTATTCTTTCTGATCACACAAAGTTAGGAAGACTGGGCTGTTACAGAAAGGAAAAAGTAAACCATGCTAGTTATGTGGTGGATCAGCTGTTTTTCAGATGGGATGCCAAATCTACACGTCCTTTAAATAACTCTAGGAATGGCAATTCCACCATTTCCCTGAGCAGCCTGTTCCAATGCTTGATAATCCTTTCTTTGAGGAAAATTTTCCTAATATCCATCCTAAACCTCCCCTGGCACAACTTGAGGCCATTTTTCCTTGTCCTATTGCCTGTTACCTGGGAGAAGAGACCAACCCCCAAACCTCTACAACCTCCTTTCAGGTGGCTGTATACATCAATAAGGTCTCCCCTCAGCCTCCTTTTCTCCAGGCTAAACAACCCCAGTTCCCTCAGCCGCTCCTCCTAAGACTTGTTCTCTAGACCCCTCACCAGATTTGTTGCCCCAATACTGAGCCCTGGAGAACACCATTTGTGACCAGCTGCCAGCTGGATTTAACTCCATTCACCACCACTCTTTGGGCCCAGCCATCCAGCCGTTTTTTTATCCAATGAAGAGTACACCGACCCAAGCCACGAGCAGCCAGTTTCTTCAGGAGAATGCTGTGGGAAATGGTGTCAAAGGCTTTACTGAAGTCTACTGAAGCATCCACAGCCTTTCCCTCATACGCTGAGTCACCTTGTCATAGGAGACTGGGTTCATCAAGCTGGACCTGCCTTTCATAAACCCATGCTGACTGGGCCTGATCACCTCATTGTCCTGTACGTGGCATGATGGCACTCAAGATAATCTGCTCCATAATCTTCCCTGGCACTAAGGTTTGTTCTCATCTGTCTCAGAGTGCTACATGAAGGCACTTGAACTTCAGTGGTGGTGTAGGAGGTGAAGAGAGGTTGTTCAGAAGCAAGAAGGATCCCTAATTAATCCTGTGGCTGCAGGAACCTTTCAGATCTGATGAGCTACTGCAGACACTATACAAGGTAAGTTACTTTACCAGTAGATCTTCCTGGACAGCTTGGGTTATTTTCCAGCATTGGACCTCAGACGTTGACGTTTTCTTGAGTCGTGCTATAGCAACATAGGTTTAACCACAGTCCTAACTTCTAGAGAATATGTCCTATTAAAATGCAGCAGTTTAGCAATGAAACAGATTGTATTTGGGACTTAACGGGCTCCTTGGCCCCAAGCTGTCTAAGGATTAATGTACAAACATGAAATCGAAGCTAACAAAAGGGGCAATCAGATAGAATATCGTGACTTATAAATAAACATCAGCAAAGCTCCTGAAGAAAACACTACCCATGAATAGCTAACAGACATAATGTTTTAAGAAAATGCAAAAGAAGTATAAAGTTGCCAGGGTCACTCAAAAGTTATTATAATTTGCCCTCTTATGCATATGTATGAAGTGTTATATGAAATCTATGAATTTACACAATTTCCTCACACTTTCATTTCATTTAGTACATGGAATGGATGATGTTTACTTAAGGAGCAGCTATTTGAGATTTTGTTTCCCCCATGTGACCCCAGGCTTTATTTATTATGGGAAAGTTAAATCTGTTCTAAAGGCAGAATTATTAATTTTTTCATGGGTTAAGTCACTCTCCAAAGAAGTACTTGAATGTTTTGCAAACACAGGTCTTGACACAATCCTGTCAGGTTTTTAATGCGTTGTCTTCTTTAAGATGGTCTTGAGAAGACTTCTCCTCTGGAATAAAAATACTATTTTAGTTTCATTTTTACATCACAAATTACCAAACCAAAGAAGCGAGAGGGTGTAAAAGTTTTCAGTTTTCATAGAAATCTGTGAAAGTAGAAAAATCTAGAAAAAGTGAGGTACATTAAGTCATTCCTTTAGGGAAAAGCTTCTCAAGGAATGAAGCAAGCATCAGGCAGATTTAAAATAAGGAAATGTAATCTATCTTCCCATTGATTTATATTTATCCTTATCTAATTCTGTATATAATTTAAATTAAATCCATCTACCATCTACTGCTGCAATTTCCATCCAGTGGAAATTAAAATCCAGTTGTTTACCTCATGCTGAATTATTCTATTTACAGTTACTTCATTTATGATTAATCAGAAATTGCAATTGATTGAGCTAGGTATATTCATTAATAATGCACATCGATGAATCCCACTAATCCCAGCCCACAGATTTTAATGACCTCAAACTCCCTCACTGTGTATGAGCAGATATTTTGCTTCCAAACAGGG
This sequence comes from Chionis minor, assembly GCA_013398295.1. Classification (NCBI taxonomy): domain Eukaryota; kingdom Metazoa; phylum Chordata; class Aves; order Charadriiformes; family Chionidae; genus Chionis; species Chionis minor. The sequence continues at coordinate 64,507 of VZSF01004492.1, forward strand.
GTTTTTTTTACCTCACTTCCTACTCAACCCTGTAATTGGCTACTCAATTCCTAATTAATATTAATGACTCAGTTTACCCTTGAGAAAATATTCAACAAAGCAAAAGCTACCAATTGCACATGGCTCATTAAAGCCACACTACTTTAAATATTTGAGAGGATACTTCAAAAACATAAATAACTCATTAAACTAGCTACATCACCTTCCTCCTTCAGTGTTTCCATGTTCTATATAAAAGCTCTTTACTGTATATGTAGGAACGTGTCTAATCTTGTGCCTTAGCCCCCATCAAAGCACATTGATGAAATTTCCTTTTTCATCCTGTATTTTTGAGAAGTAAAATCATAAATATAGATTAAAATAGTCATAAGCTGGAAGGAAGAATTGAAATAAATTTAAAAGGATTAAGGAAGATATCTTACTTGAGTTGTGCACATTCTCTTCCATAAATACCAGGTTCTATTCCATACTGCCAAATCACCTGGTACTAGATACACAAACAGACATGAAAACAAGCAAAAGCTTTAAGTTCAGCAGTCTTCAACTTCCTTGGAAGTCTTAGCCCCAAGTTAGAGAAATTTTCCAAGACAGGCTACAGAAAATAGGCTTAAAAACAAGATCCACACGTCAGTGTGAAAGCTGCCTGTGCAAGTAAGCAGAAAACATTGAAGAGAATTCCACAGCTTATATGCATTTAAATGTTCTTTGGTACTCAGATACTCTTAGATATTAATATCAGATGTCTGTATATACCAGGATATGCATCAGTGAAGCAACTCCAGAAGTTCTATGTCCCAGTCAAACCTAACCATTGTCACAAAGCAAAAGGGTGAATTTTTGGCAGTCCATGCATGAAGGACGCAGAAGACCTGTGTTCAGGACTGTCCACTGACTAACTTATAACAGAGACATGGACTCTGACCCTGACACAAAGACTTGGGTCATTTGGGTCATACCCGGAGGTATGAATTTACTCATTTTCAGAATATAGCCCTGAGGCGGTATAGGAAGAGAACTGTGATCTAAAAAGAACCACGGATGTTGAATAGTGGAAATTAGATGTGTAAATTATAGAATCATAGAATGGTCAGAGTTGGAAGGGACCTTAAAGGTCACCTAGTTCCAACCCCCCTGCCATGGGCAGGGACACCTCCCACTACACCAGGTTGCTCAAAGTCCCATCCAACCTGGCCTTGAACACTTCCAGGGATGGGGCATCCACAGCTTCTCTGGGCAACCTGTGCCAGTGCCTCACCACCCTCAAAGTGAAAAATTTCTTCCTAATATCTAATGTAAACCTCCGCCCTTTCGGTTTAAAACTGCTACCCATTGCCCTATCCCTATTTTATCCTTAATAAAGCACCTCTTCCCACCTTTCCTGTACACCCCCTGTAGGTACTGGCAAGGCCAAAGTGGAAAATTTCACTGTCTCAAAAAATGTTTTTCTCCAAAAGAAAAAGGTGTTTGGAAAAGGTAGTGGCAGGGGATGTAAGGACTAACATACACAGCTCTAATTTTTTTAGGACTATTAACTGAAGTCAAAAACAGGACAGACATTACAGTGTTTTTAAAGATAAAGCTGGAGGAAGCAGCCTGCACCCATAAGAAACTTTCAGGTTGCAAAGACGAGGGCATTACTTTCACTGGTATCAGCCCAGCTGACTGGGACAGCAGGAGAGAAAGTGCTTTCAACACCCACGCAGTATGTTGGAACGTCAATGCGGAGCCTGCTCAACTCTCCTCCGCTCAGCTGAGGGTCATCCCTAGAAAAAAACCCTCCCTGTTTCAGGCACAGAACTAATTACTTCTACATTGCTGGACAGAGGAAGGAGCAAAATGCCCAATTGCTTCTGGAGTCTCAGGAGGAGCAGCACCTCACTAATATTCCTCTGCACCTGCAAGAGTGACAGGCCGCTTTATAAGCTTCAACATTGATTAGCTGCTATGGGTATTTCTTTCTCTCTGTGTGAACATAAGCACTGGCTGGTTCCAAGCAAGGAACTGAAGAATTACATCTATTTACTGTCAGTACATATTTCGTATCGCTCCCAGGAAAGACTTTAATTTGCTACACACAGGTAATAATTTTTGTCAAGTGGCCTTATTATGATTATGATTTGTTGTATACTGTTCTCAACACATTTATGCCAAGATCTGGGCCTACTTTAATGACCTTGATGTACCCAGAATCACTCCACACCTAGTGACGAATACCTTTTTCTTTTTGATGAGTGGTTTGGATATTTCTGAACAATTAATTATAGACATCTACATTTTCCAACTTTACGGAGGATCTGCTGGATTTATCATTTAAGTTTAGGCACTTCACTGGAAAAATTAGAAATTTGTTTGATTACTGTATGCTTTTATTGTAGTTTTCATGTGCTTGCCAAAGATAAGTTTTATGTTCTAAGTTCTTAATTAATATTGCTTTTATTTTATTAATAGTTGGTAAACAAACAGGGATTTTTTTCTGGCTAATAATGGAAAAACAATGCCAAAAATAATATAAGAATGATAAATACAGGAAAATCAAGGATGTAAATAGTAGAATGCTTTTTGAATTCTAATTGAGTTTCTGCTACATCCGGTTGGTTTCAGGGAAGTTACCAATTTCAAAAGGTCTTGACTAGTATCCTAAAAACCTTTCAGCAAAACAGTCTAAAATTGCAAATACGAATATGAAAATAACAAAGGAGTTGGAAGAAACTTTGTACATATTAGTGTATTTAAAGAAAACTGTGCTTCCACTTATGACCTTCGCCAGCATAAAAATTCATGTATATTTATAGACCTTTAGAAAGCATGTTCCCTTAGCGGCAGCAAGGCTCAATGGGAGAATTCATGGTGTAATAGCGTAATGTGCTAATAGCAACATCTATACCTGGCCAAGTCTGTTAATTATGTCCCTCTGGATACAGGGACCTCGTCTGAACATATTCAGATTGTCCTACACTGCATATGCCTGGAGCTATTCAAGCCCATTCCACTTCATATATGCTCTAAAAATAAACTCAGAGTATTGCACTTCGTTCATTTAAAAGCACTTACAATTGGTATGCTCAGTTTGGGGATTTAGTAAAGTGAAATACTACAGGTACAGTGTAGGTTCTTTTCAGATAGCTTCTAGGTGCAATGCAAGAATGAGGCAACTAACTACCTATATAATTATGCTAAGTACATTTACAGTACAGTAAAACTTTCCTTGCAAACACACATAGTCCAGATGACCTTAGTATCTTAGTACTGTAGACCTTACTGTCCTGCGTTGCCTATCTCACATGAAGAACATACGTAGGAAAAGGTTACTACTACTGCTATTTTAACATCTCTTTTCTCTGCATTTGTAGCAATCTCTTGAGGCTACTAGCTAAGAATTTGTACTCCACTTGGTATATTAAGCTGTCCTGGTTTGAGGTAAAACAGGACCAATTTTGTTCAGTAACTCTGCTTTCTAACTAGGCCTCTTCTAACTGCTGAAATTAACAGCATATTGTGCAGAAAACTGCCCTTTCTCAGAGTGATAAGACCCATGTTTACAGCTGATGCCAAGGCACGGTATGCAGAGAGGCCCTTGCTTAGACTTACGGCGATAACGACCAAGGCCAGACACCTTGTTATTTGCCCTGTTGGAGGGCTGGAAGCAGAGAGGCGTAGAGGGGTCCCATCTGTGGGGAGGAGCAGACAGCACAGGTGACCCAAAACTGACCAAACAGTGTATTCCATCCCATCTGCCTCATGCTCAGTATAAAAGCTGAGGGATCAAAGGCTCAGCATTCCGTTGTTCCGTTGTTCCTTTCCGTTGTTCTGTTGTTTCAGTTGTTCCGGTTTTATCCATTTCCCGTTTTACGGCTTCACCTTCTTCTCCGACTTGCTTGGGCTTTTGCTCTTGCTGGGACTCTTG
>VZSF01004492.1:68420-128424 GCA_013398295.1 Chionis minor
GAGCTCCTGTTGGGGATGGGTGAGAAGCCAACCAAGAGCTTATGGGTCAGGATTAAAGGGAGGGCAGGGACAGGTGATGTTACAGTGGGGGGCTGCTACAGGCCACCCAACCACAAAGGCCAAACAGATGAGGCCCTCTCTAGACAGATAGAAGCAGCCTCACATTCACAAGCCCTGGTCCTCATGGGGGACTTCAACCACCTCCATATCTGTTGAAAGGACAACACAGCAGGGCGTAAGCGATCCAGGACATTCCTGGATTGTATCAATGATAACTTCCTGCTCCAAGTGATACAGGAGTCAATGAGGAGAAGGGCTAAGCTGGACCTTGTTCTCACCAACAAGGAAGGGCTGGTAGGGAACATGAAGCTGAGGGGCAGCCTTGGCTGCAGTGACCATGAGATGATGGACTTCAAGATCTTTAGGGCAGTGAGGAGGGTACACAGCAAGCTCACTACTCTGGACTTCGGCAGAGCAGACTTTGGCCTCTTCAGGGGATCTACTTGGTAGACTACCATGGGATAAAACCCTGTAGGGAAGAGGGGCGCAAGAAAGCTGGTTAATATTCAAGGATCACCTCCTCAAAGCTCAGGAGCAATGCATTCCAACAAAGAGGAAGTCAGGCAAAAATGGCAGAAGGCCTGCATGGATGAACGATGATCTCCTGGACAAACTCAGACAGAAAAAGGTAGTCTACAGAGGGTGGAAACAAGGATGTGTATCCTGGGAGAAATACAGAGAGCCGCCATCGTCTGAGCCACTAGAGATTAGGTCAGGAAAGCTAAAGTCCAGGTAGGGTTAAAACTGGCCAGGGATATCAAGGGTGACAAGAAAAGCTTCTATAGGTACAGCAATGATTAAAAGAAGACTAGAGAAAATGTAGGCCCTCTGTGGAAGGGAATGAGAGACCTGGTCACCCAGGATATGGAGAAGGCTGAGGTACTGAATGACATTTTTGCCTTGGTCTTTACTGGGCAGTGCTCCAGCCACATGGCCCAAGTTGCGGAAGGAAAAGGCAAGGGCTGGGAGAATGAAGAATGGCACACTATAGGAGAAGACCAAGTTCAAGACCATCAAAAAATCCTGAGGGTACACAAGTCCATGGGATATGAGGAGTTTCATTTGCAGGTCCTGAGGGAACTGGTGGCTGAAGTTGCTAAGCCACTAGCCATCATATTTGAGAAGTCATGGCAGTCTGGTGAAGGTCTTGCTAACTGGAAAAAAGGAATCATAACCCCCATTTTCAAAAAAGGAAAAAGGAAGACCTGGGGAACTACAGGCCAGTCAGTCTCCCCTCTGTGCCCAGCAAGATCATGGAGCAGATCCTCCTGGAAACTCTGCTAGGGCACATGGAAAATAAGGAAGTGACTGGTGACAGCCAACATGGGTTCTCTAAGGGCAAGTCATGTCTGACAAATTTGGTGGCCTTCTACAACAGAGTTACAGTGTTGGTGGAGAAGGGAAGAAAACAGATGTCATCTACCTGGACTGCAAAGTATTTGACACTGTCCCGCATGACATCCTTGTCTCTAAATTGGACAGACATGGATTTGATGGATGGACCGTTCAGTGGACAAGGAACTGGCTGGATGGCTGTGCTCAAAGAATTGTGGTCAACAGTTCCATGTCCAAGTGGAGATCAGTGACGAGTGGTGTTCTTCAGGGGTTGATTTTGGGACTGACACTCTTTAACGTCTTTGTTGGTAACATGGACAGTGGGATTGAGTGCACCCTCAGCATGTTTGCTGATGACACCAAGCTGTGTGGAGCAGTCGCCATGCCAGAGAGAAGGGGTGCCATCCAGAGGGACCAGGACAGGCTTGAGAATTGGGCCTGTACAAACCTCATGAAGTTCAACAAGGCCAAGTGTAAGGTCCTGCACATGAGTCCAGCAAATCCCAAGCATAAATACAGGCTGAGTGGAGAATTGCTTGAGAGCAGCCCCGAGGAGAACAACTTGGGAGTGCTGGTTGATGAGAAGCTCAAAACGAGCCAGCAATGTACACTCACAGCCCAGAAAGCCAACATCATCCTGGGCTGCATCAGAAGAACCCTGGCCAGGAGGTTGAGGAAAGTGATTCTCCCCCTCTACTCTGCTCTATTCTGCTCTTATAAGAAGACACCTGGAGTACTGCGTCCAGCTCTGGAGCCTCCAACATAAGAAGGACATGGACCTTGTCCAGAAGATGATCAGAGGGCTGAAGCACCTCTGCTATGAGGACAGGCTGAGAGAATTGGGGTTGTTCAGCCTGGAGAAACGAAGGCTTTGGGGAGACCTTATTGTGGTCTTTCAGTACCTAAAGGGACCCTATATGAAAGATGGGGAGGGGCTCTTTATCAGGGGGTGTGGTGATAGGCTGAGGGGTAATGGTTTTAAACTGAAAGAGGGTAGATTTAAACTAGATATTCTGAAGAAATTATTTACTCTGAGGGTGCTGAGACACTGGAACAAGTTGCCTAGAGAAGCTGTTGATGTCCTGTTCCTGGAACTATTCAAAGCCCAGTTGGATGGGGCTTTGAGTTACCTGGTCTAGTGGAAGGTGTCACTGCCCATGGAACTAAATGATCTTCAAAGTTCTTTCCAACTCAAACTACTGTATGATTCTGTGATTCTCTGAATACAAGAAGCAGAGAGGAACAGCTTTGTATACTGGAGGGACTACTCTGTCATCAGCTGCAGTGACAGCGTGTTGGCAACACAGTCATTACTTTTAGTAAGTATCATTTTCGTATCAGTGGCTCCTATGGCTTTTGAGTTTTTTGACATGCGTAAAAGCAGCATACAGTATAGTAGGCTTCAGTATCTGAGTTGTAAAAGTGCTTAAAATATCTGAAGTATTGCTTAGTAGAAATATCTCAGTAGTTCCCAAACATTTTTGTTAACCTTTCCCAAAAATAAGTGAATTCCTTAAAATCCGCTTTGGACAGATTCTCACTTTTTTTCACACTTGGGAAACGACTTATGAAGGAACAGGGGAACATCAATCTTATCAAACCAGATAGGCAGAGATACACACTTGATGCGGCCTGATACACAGAGATAACACAGGCGCAAGAGGTATCATGTTGGACATATATGGATGGACGAATTTCCAGCTTGAAAAGTAACAGCTTCATGTTCTTTGAAGAAACTTGAGGAAAAGAAGCTGGAAAGGGAAATATATGAAGGGGGGGGGGGGGGGGGGGGGAAGAAAATCTGTAATAGAAGTAGCTTCTACTGCCTTAATACATAAAAAGTTGATTTTCCTATCAGTTGCACAGGTGCAAATCTCAGCTGTTCTTGAAATTGCAGGACTGTAACTGACAGCAAAATTTGGTCCATTAAAAATAGTTATAGTTTGTATTGTAGCCACCTTACAACAAGCACTGTCCTTTGGAATCAACCCTTTGAAATTGAATGTTCTCTTGCTGCTTTTTATCAGAGAACAGCAGCCTGCCAGAGCTCTCTGCAGTTTCCCAGGGGTGCCTGCAGACATTACCAGACATGAGCAGGTCAAGGCACATTAAAACATGAGAAAATCCCAGACAGATCACACCCAGAATTTACCTTTAATTGTCCTCTTCAGGCAAATGCTCTTGCATAAATTCAACTTCATGCACACCTGACAGCAAGTTTGTAGAGCAAAAAATAAATCTTTTTCAGGGATGAATAGCAAATCCAAATAAGATAAGATAGCCTAGAAGTACAGCCACATAAAGAATTTCTTAGTATTGCTGCTGATGGGGAGGAACACACAAGCAGGAACTGAAATAACACTTAGAAGGGGAAGAAGTAGGACTATGAAATAGTTAATGCTGTTTGTGACTCAGATTCATAAGTCCCCAACGGTGTGGACTAAGGTGAGACAACTCTCAAGGTCTGCACACAAACATTTATTAGCTTAACTCAGTCCAAGATAGTTGGTTCGGTATGTGACAAATTATGGCAAGCAGTAAAATACACCTTGCATTACTTAACAGACATACAACAGATTATGGTAGGCCGTACTTGACATACAACAGATTATGGTAGGCAGTATTTGACATCAGATGTGCTGTGAATTATGGCAAGCAGTACAGTATGCATTGTATTATTTGCTTAACTTTAAAAGAAAAGAGAAAACAGAGAGAGATCAATCGATCACCAGTCCTGGTTCCAGTGTTGGTCCAGTCAACAAGGGCTGGGGGTCTCTGGTTCATAGGCATATGTGTGTCCCCCAAATGAATTCTTCCACCACTAACTAGGGGCATGTATCTTCCCCTTTTATGTTCACCATGTCAGTATGACCCGCCCCACTATCACAATGACAGTTGGTCTCAGGTTTCCCACATCCCCAGGGAGCATGATTTGGGTGGGGGTATGGATGCATTTAGCAGGTAATGAGGTCACAGGTTGAGCAAACTTATTTTGCTTTCAAAAGGCTTCCTGCCTCCTATGTTACACAAGAGACAAACAGGTGCCAGCCCTATCAGTTCTTTGAGCCTGCATCATCCAGGCTGCGTGCAAGCTCTGTGCAAGGCCTGCATTGTGCAAGCTCCATCTTGTCTACCCCACAGCTATAGCTTACTTGTGAGTGCTTGAGACATTCAGAAAGGCTTGTAAGGCCTCCACTTACCCCAGTCTTTGTTTTGGGAGTCTACAAGTCATCTCTTACAGTGGCTTTGGAAAGTGTGTGAGTGTGTGAAAAAATCAAGAAGATTAAAAGCCCTAAGCTTGGAAGGTCTTAANGTATGGATGCATTTAGCAGGTAATGAGGTCACAGGTTGAGCAAACTTATTTTGCTTTCAAAAGGCTTCCTGCCTCCTATGTTACACAAGAGACAAACAGGTGCCAGCCCTATCAGTTCTTTGAGCCTGCATCATCCAGGCTGCGTGCAAGCTCTGTGCAAGGCCTGCATTGTGCAAGCTCCATCTTGTCTACCCCACAGCTATAGCTTACTTGTGAGTGCTTGAGACATTCAGAAAGGCTTGTAAGGCCTCCACTTACCCCAGTCTTTGTTTTGGGAGTCTACAAGTCATCTCTTACAGTGGCTTTGGAAAGTGTGTGAGTGTGTGAAAAAATCAAGAAGATTAAAAGCCCTAAGCTTGGAAGGTCTTAAATAAGTCCCAGCATTCAAATCCACACAGGTTGTCATTCATTCCATCTCACCCATGACAAGGGTTCACCATGAAGAACCATGCAGGATCAACAGGCCTTGCATCATCTTCTGAAAAATGTTTTCAGTCTTGATGGATGATAAGGGTGCCCAGCAAAGCCAGTCTTTGCTCATGTCAGTAATGCTCTGCATTCCAAGAACGGAGGGGGAGTTTCAAAGGCCATCATGCTAAGCAACGTAGACTAGATTCATAACAATGTTCAAAATAGTCTGAAGTAGTGTGAGGTCTAGTTTTGACATTGGCATAACTGAATACATTTCTATGATTTTGGTTAGTGACACTTTTTTGAGTTCACTTATATTCAGCTGCAGAAAAAAATACAGTTATTCATGTGGTTTGGACTAGAGATCAGGGATAAGCAACAGGAACAGTTTCAGTTTCATATTCTTGTGGGGTTTTGTTTCTTTGGTTTTTGTTGTTTTTCGCTTGTTTTGGTGTTGTCCAGCTATATTTTTTACTTGAAGAACTCCAGGTTAAACTACCCTAAAACCAAATTGCTGTGAAAGGGATCAGATCTTGAGATTCAAAACTACAGACTTTTGAACGACTCTGCTGCACTCTTTAGCTTATCTTCTGAGATTTCCACCCTCTGTATGGTTTCCATAATTGCAATGTTCAATCATCTCATAGACATTATTTCAGTGTCTTCTTGACTGAAATTATGCCTCCTTTTCGCATCTGGTAATGGTTCCGATTTTGATTCATACAATTCAGACACTTCACAGCAGTAACAGCAAGAGAAGCACATTGTAATTATTTTCCAATCCCTTTGTTGCTGGTGTCATTTTATCTCTCATCCCTGCATGCTCTTTTTGTACATACACATCCCATAATACACACTTAGTATTGGAAACCAGGAAATGACTACAGAATGGGAGTCATGTTAAAGTCATGTGTTTTGACCTAAGTGTTTTGTTATCACCAAACGCACTTAACTGAAGTTTTTAATTTTGTCAGTCATTCATTTGGGGTTAGATCCTCTCAGCTTCAGTGGATTTATGCTGATGCAGTTCAAAAGGAGCAAATAAGGTGCAAACTCACTCAGAAATGACTACTATTCCAGTTTTACCCTCCTGGCATACTTTCTCTCTTCCTTTTAACAAAGAAGAGTATATGCTTTAAATTATCAATTTAGTTTTATGCCACATAAAAATGCACGTCTTGTATGGCTAAAAAGGAGCTAGAAATCCCCTAACAAATTGTGAAACCTGCTGAGTAACATCCAGGACAAATACTGGTCTTTAAATGATTTGGGAAATGAACTCCAGGTATCTTGATCCAGGATCTCAGAAACTTAATCAAAAATTTTTTCCAGTTCTCAGATTGAAACCGTATTGAATTTAGACTGATTCCTTCCCCAGCATCTGTAAAGAATGACTGACTTCTGCTTTTTACCTACTTGGTTGCTACCCCTTCTTCTAACTTTTTTTTTTTTTCTGCCTTTAAAAAGAAACCAAAATACCCCTTTATGTTTTTCTAGCATGATGTTTTCCATAACTCTTATATGTTTGTTTCCTCTAGGATGCAGATGTATGATTCATTTGCATATTTTTTAAAGTTGCCAGAATTAAACACATTTTTCAATAGTTATCTAACGACTTCCTAAAGAATATATATACTTTTTCACAGCCTACCACAGTATTAGATTTTTATTCACCCAGAAGGAGATTTTTTCTTTTTGCAATAGCATTATAATATTGACTGTTACTTTTCTACTTATCTGCATTAAGGTCTAGATCCTTTTTTTTTTCTGTTTTATACATCCTTTTCTGTTTTGTATTTGTATATTTTTTTCTTCTTCCTAGTGGAAAGCTTTTTATGTCTTCTTTGCTAATGTAATTATTTTGATTTTGGACCCCGTCTCTTAAGCGGCCAAGTTTATTTTTAACCTCTGACCCTTTCTTCTGATGTCCCTTATATGAAATACTGTCAAAATATTCCACAGGACAGAGAGAAATCTTCTGCACAAAAGCTGACTGACAATAGTGTATATACCTACTTTGTTACCTGGATGGTATTCCTTGAGGGAATTCCCAGGAGCAGATGAAAACAGACATACAGGCAGATGAATTATGTTTATAATCTCAGACCAGTCTTTATGCATAAAGCTCAATGAAAATTAGCTCTAGTTCTAGTCATCACTCTGCTTTATGGGTAGTTTGAGTGGGTTATATGCTTACACTGTAGAGAAAATGCCTTTCTGTCACAATTAACAAATGCCATATTATGGCTGCTGTGCCTGATAACCTTTACCTCACAGGTAAAACACCAACACATAAAGGATCATTTTGTAGTTCTGTGGTGCTGTGAGTGTGAGAGTCAATAGAGGCATAGCCATAGCCATAAGCATGGCCATAAATTGCCATCACCACCAAGAGCTGTCTAAAAATGAAAGGTGTAAGCTAGTAATGCTGTGTATATATACTCTTTGTAACAAGAAAAAGCAAAAACAGTATGTGGCAATATGTGGTCAGATGGACACCATAATTGGTCCAAGGTTGATTTAAATTTAATCTCAAAGTCAAAAGCACAAAATATATCTCTTGTAAAAATTCAATTAGCACATATCTGAAGTGTTTTATCCTGACCTGGTGCAGATAGAATACATCCATTGATTTTGCTGGAAAAAATCCAGCTCATATCACTAGGGAAATCTGCCCTCTCATTGGCACTGAAGATCTGAGAGGCATTGATGCCTACTAAAATTAATGGGAATCTCTGATGTTCTTGGAAACAAACCCTGTAGTTGCATTATTTTAACTTACTACTTTTTTTCTTTTTAATGTGTTAGCTATTCTTATTTTAAGGTCCAGCAGAAGGACTATATCCTGCAACACAGCAAAATTTCATCTTTTTGTGACAGCCACTTTAGTTACAATCACTCTTCCTCTGAGAAAGTTATTCTACAATGTATCGAACAAGATATAATGACTTTCAGGGAACTGACAATGAGATTGTGGAGTATCATCAGAAGAAATATTTTTCAACATTGCCATCTATAGTATTTGATGTGTGCTCTGAAAGACATCTGGTTTTATCAAAGTTGAAAAAACAGCTTAGAAATTTTTTTCTTATCACCAATAATGAAGTATTATTTTAAAGTTTCTTAAAGTAATGCACATGCAGATATTTTAACATTAATCAATATCTAGCTTTTGGGAAGAGAAACACTGAACTCTCTGAGTACTATTTATGTGGCAATGTGTGGGCACAGTTGTGAGTGAGCATAGCATGACCCTTCTAGGGGATGGATCAGTCCATAATGCGGATTTTTAGAAAGCCACTTCAGGAACAGGTACCCAGACATCATCATCTTCTAGTCTCCTTGGCAGAAACATCACTGAAGGTGACCAGGTAGCCATTCCATCTCTGGTACACAGCAGCGTCAGCTCAGCTTAGCTCTTACCACAGGCACAGGCTGATACAGTTATAAAAAAATGGCTTTTCCCATTTGAGGTAAATTTCATTCTCCTCTGATCAGCAGCAAGGGCAGTAGTTAGTGTTCATCAGACCTTTGAGTTTTAGAGGTAAAGACCTTTCTCTGGCCTTATGCAGCTTATCTTGGATTCCATATATTAGTACTTAAAAGTCTATTAATCCTGACTGAACGTGCTTTACCACAAACTTTGAAATAAAAAGGCAGGGTAACTGCTGAACAAAACATCGGGTATCCACTTCTTACCTGATATTCCCCCTGACATTTCAGTATCCAGTCTCTCTCAAACAGTGTAGCTGCAGCAGCAGAGATAGGGAGATATGAAGTGACTGAGTCACCGCTGACATTTATTTTGAGTCTTGAAAACAATATTATGCATTTACAGTGCAGCCATTTTTCAAATTGAATTTATCCTTGTGGACTTTTCCAGCTTTCTTCTTATCAGGTGATAAGACTGTTCTGAGTTTTGCTCACATCTATTTTCTAGTCATGCTTCATAACCACTTGAAGGTCTCCCATTCAGGAAGAAGAGTTTTGTTAAGGCACATGGATAAGTACATCTAGCCATGCCTGTGAATTGCAGAAAAAGGCCAGCGAATGATTCAAGTGATGCCCTGGTTTAGCAGTCCATCACTGATGAAAGCAAGCATTATTAGTGCATTAAATTTAGCGTAGTGCTGAAATAAGTGTGTATACAGTATGTGAGGAAATTTCAACCCACTAATAAAAAATAAATCATTTGATTTGCTTTAAATTCTTCAGATTACCAGTTGGTTTTCTCACTGAGCAATTTTCTTCTGTTAATCCAACAGTTAATCCACTCATTCATCCAGCTAGTATTTTCCTGTAACTGCTCTGCATTAATCCTGCACATCAATTTACAACCAAATTCCAAATATGCAAGGAGAAGGTGTCCCAATGTTATGAAACTTTGCACAAAAACGTATGAGCTACACAAAATCCAGTCTGTATTATGCTTAATACAACAATATATTACAACTGCAGAAGTAGCAAAAATTCTGATTTCACCTGTAAAGAAGCTATGAAAGTCATATTAAACAAAGAGCCCTGCTGTAGTTTGCTAGTGTCTTACTTATGGATTTTTAACTTTCACTGAATGTCTCAAGTCTTAGAACAAGGGTTGTGGTATTGAATCTGTGACAGAGCGCTTTCTCAAAATTTCCATCCTTTTTTCTTCCAGTACTATTTTCTGTGGTGGTTTTCTAATAATTGGATGTAAATCCACAGCAAGCCTTATAACATTTCCTATAGCAGCAGTGTGCTATGACAAGAGGCAAAAAACTAGTCATCCGTATAATAGTATGCTACCCACTATAACATATGCAAATTATGCAGTAAGTGAGGCAAATGTAGGTACTGTTTGGGCTAATGGTTTGTGAACATTTTTGGTGGTTTTATGTTAGCACTCAAAACCAATAAATTAAAGGCTGAATATACTTTGAGTCATGGCAAATCTCTGGATAATACCTTTCACCTGAAGAATTTTTAATTGTTTGCTTGAACAAAAACCCGATTATTTCTGGGTTAAAAATGAAGCCTGTCTACATTTGTGTGAAGCATGTTGTAAATTTTGATTATTTTACTAGATCAACTGAATGTCTCATGTCACTCCTGAAGACAAAGTCCATCCAACTCCTGTAACTGAAGACCAGAATGTGCCCCATGCCTTCTCTGCCCCGAGTCTGGATTCTCAGGTAAACTTCTATTGTTCTGCCTATAAAGTGTAATCAGCTTTGTATGGTCACAAAGAGAAATCAATCAATTTACAAGCTTTTTCTTACTAAAACAGTTATTTGTAGCTCCTGATTATAACAAGTATTGCAATATTAATATTATACCTTTGTATAGCACCTTTCGGCCCAATGCATTTCACAAGTGTACTTCCAGAAATGTACCAAACCTAGAAGACAGAGCAACAGAGCTTTTTATAACAGCTGTAGGCATTTTAACTCAGAACACTACTGAGGTCCATATATAGTTTATGTTTTGCTTCTACTTCATATTCAAAATATCCTGCACCGAATACATCTGCTCAGTCTTACTGCATAAGGGGACAAACTCTTACAAATATATACAGTCAGCATTTTTCTCTAATTTTTATCTGGTCCTGTAGGCTGGATTGAAGAGTTTTGATAGGCAGCTTCAGTGGATAGAGTAGATGGGTTCCCCCATCTACTGTGTACAGAACAGTTGAGGGGGCACAGGTCCTCTAACAGCCTCTGAGATCTGCTTGAATGAGCCTTTCATTGCTTCTTTGCATGAGAAATCAGAACTGTTACTGATTCTTCTACACAGCTGTACTATAGACGTGAACGTTGTGTTAGTCATATGTTTTTGTGCTGGGATGACTAAAGCAGTTTTCTGATTTGAATATCTTTAAGGATACAGACCTAAATCTTACTTCATATACCCAAACAGTATGTGCTTTTCACATAATAAAAAAAAAAAAAAAAGAAAAAAAAAATAAAAATTGGTGGGACAGGGGTATTCTGTCTACAGGATGAACTGAAACAAGTTCTTCTGTGAATAGCATAATTAAGACTGGTTTTCTGTCCTGTGTTAATCCTAGGAGCCCTCCTTGTTTGCCATGATGTTCTCACCAGGGATCAGATGGCAGTGATGAGCAGTGCCCCATAGGGCTGGCTGAGGATTGCCTGATAACTGTCCAGCAGATTGCTGACACACACAATCCACAATGCTGTACTCTGCCTGGTTTTCCCTCAGGGTGAGCAATTAGACTGCGTTGATATAATCTGTGCAGCTACCCATTTTGATGCAGTTTGCAGAAAAGAAATTATTGTTGAGACCACCATACATGTCTCATTTTAGTGTTCCTTGGAAGTCCCCTATAAATACTGGCTTTCATAGTGAAGTCTAAAGGTTTTTCCACCTTGTATGCAATTACAAGAGGATTACAGCATTAACTTAGTGGATCAAGATGAGACAGAAGAGTATTAAACCTGTAATCTAGGGGCAGACCAACATCTGTGATATAAAAAGACACAGGTTTTTCACTACTTGTATCTTTACCACTAAGTGGAAAAAGAAAGAAAGATAGTAGAATCTTAGAACCATAGAATGGTTTGGGTTGGAAGGGACCTTAAAGGTCACCTAGTTCCAACCCCCCTGCCATGGGCAGGGGCACCTCCCACTAGACCTGGCTACTCAAAACCCCATCCAACCTGGCCTTGAACACTTCCAGGGATGGGGCATCCACAGCTTCTCTGGGCAACCTGTGCCAGTGCCTCACCACCTTCATAGTGAAAAATTTCTTCCTGGTATCTATTCCAAACCTCTTGCACTTTGAAGCCATTACCCCTCAAGAGACAGACTTTGTAGCATAAGAATTAGGGCGTTCATCTAAGAGAAATTACTTTTGGGATATGATTCTTGCTAACAGATTTATGATTATTTAATGTAAAAATCAGAATGGTCTTGCTATAAAGATCCCATTCAAAGAATTCTCTGTATTAGCTGAGTGTCCTAAACACTAAGTTAAAAAGACTCCACAAGTCCTGTTCTTTTTTTGTTTCCATGAATATAGAAATCCTGTGCTTAAGAATAGCATACCTTTTAAAGTTGAGATGAAGAGTGCTCCGGGCTGTAGCCAGGTGACCAGAGCATTTTGGGCAAGTGGTTCTTTCTATTTTGGATTTCTCAAGCTTAACAGAAAATTAAGCTGAAAAGTAAGTTTTAATATTCTATCCATGTAGGTAAAATGGGTTTTGTGGTTCTTCAGGGTACCTGAGCCCCCCAAAAAGGATGGATGGATATAACACAGTATGCACTGAAGACATAAAATTCACTAAATGATCAACTGGAGATCAGGCAGGACACTGTGCTGTACAATGTTAGACAATTGAATCCCACTCTACCAGAGGGCCAAATACTTTTATTTTAAGAAGCTTTATATTCCCCACTTCTTCCTCCATCTGCGCATGTTGAAAGATGCTTGATCTCATACATGTTCTGTGCACACCTTCCAAAGCGTGAGCCCACGGGGGTCACAGACATCCCTCTGCCTTTTTCCTGGACTGCCTTTGGGTGACAGACCTAATGTTCAACAAATCACCTTATCTGCTTGCTTGCTTTCCCTCCTCTTCCCTTCCTCCTCCCCTCCGCCCCCCAAGCTTCTGAAAGAGCACTTTTTGCCACCTTGCCACCTGTATTCTCTAGAATACTTTCTCAGTCACTCAGAGACACTCAAAATGTAAATGTTCTGACTTGAAGTTTTAATAATATATTTTTTTTATTATTCTTTAATCCTACATGATTCACAGGTACCATTGGACTTCCAATTACAAAAAAACCATACTATATTGGAAACAACTATATTAGCTCCTTTTAGACAGAAATACAGAACTCTGAGTGCTATGACTGTGATGGCTAATCCGGAATGGGGATTGAACCCTCAAGAGTCCTGGTGCAGCTGCAATCAGAAGGTTGCACCTTCTCTTTAAAATGCTTTTGCCACCTTGTGCTTTTCCTAAATCTTTTTAGACTGTAGGGCAAATGCCACAATTTTGATTTTTGCTATTGGACTGTATGAACATAACCAGTTTCTTAATTTATATTGTTAAACATTTTGTAAGGAAATTGCCTATTGTGTTTGTTGTGGTTTTCATTAATATAATGTAACTTACCTTCCTCTAAGATTAAAATCAAAAATGAATAACTTTGTGCTCAACTAGAGCACACCATTTGCTAATTCATCTGAGATCAATAATGATTAAATGAATAATTTAGTGAACCACTGTGCACCCTTTTTGTCTGCTTTATTTCCTTCCACAAACTACACATGTTATTTGCAATAATATACAGCATTTGGAGAGTTAGGGGAAAAGAAAGCCTTTTTTTTTCCCCTTTATTTTCCTTTATTTTTTCTCAGTGAGCAGAAAATGAGTTTGTGGCTTTTTCTTCTGAATACTTGACTGAAAACCCTTTGGGAATTTAAAGTTTCAGTGTTACCTTCTTTTGAAGACCTCTCTGGACTTTCTTTTTAGTTTTTGCTTGACGATTGCTTCTATGCTGCTCATTAAGATGCCATGCAAATAAGCGATTATTAACAACATACGTAAGGTTTCCAAACATACACTGTTTTATATAGGCATGGTGAGTCTAATGCCATCAGAATGTTGCCAGACAGATTGATCTTTTTAGCCAGTCCAAAATGCCTAAAAGAAATTATCTGAGTGTGAACAAACCATCTTTAAAAACAACCAAGTGACCTAAATTAAGAGGCACGAGTATATCCAGGTATTTGGGTATGATGCCTCTCTTCAGAACCATCTTAATCAGTAAAGAATGAAATGATCAGTTGTCTCTTTCCTTTTACATCCAATTGCAATCTAAAATATTTTCCAGCCAAGGTCTCGTAATATGGTATTCTAAGATAACATGGAAAACACAGCAACTAAACCAGTTCCCCTCATCCCTATAACCCACCAGTAAAAAAGTAAAATTACTTTTTATTGAAAGTTCCATCGAAGGAGACAGGGAAAGAGATTTTTATTTGTACAAAAGTCACATCAGTGGGTCAAATCATGGAATCATGGAATCAAATAGGAAAGATGTGTCCTGTAAAATCCTCTTCCCCAGAATAGATTAATGCACTGTTTAGGGAGGGCTCTCTCCTGGGAGGTATGGACTAGTAAGTTTTTTACTCAGACGTGAATTGAAATTATATTCCAATACTTATGTTCCTATGTTTTCTTCTAACAATTAGTCTGTCAGTCAAAAGGTGGGGAGGGGGGGCAGAACTATAAATTTTGGAAAGACCTTCAGGTAATGGATGAATGAATGGATGGAGACATTCACGCAGCATTTTGACTGTTCTCAAGCTTGTTCTAAGACAGATAACTCAGAGACCTTCCTAATAAATAATTTAGGAAGGCTCCTTCTGCTAATGTTACTTCTTTAATGCTTTTCTTGCAGTTATTTTGATGACTACTTGAGGATATACTTTCAGGATTCAAGAGATAATGCAAATCTCTCAACTTTCATCTTCACTTTAAAGGGAGAAGAGATATTTTCTAATGTTTACGGCTGCAGATAATAAATAGAAAGTGTTTTTTTAATGCACAGAAACTAAACATCTCTATTTTATTGTCATATTTTTAAGGGTAGTCCTTTGGGAAATGTGGGAAAGAAAAGAGCACATCAGGTTTGCAATTTGGAATGCTATGGTTATTTAAGCATATGCTGGGATGTTTAATAAAAAGCACAAGGGAGATTTGTGTCTCTCTAGGCCTATAGGTGGGTGAAAGCTGGGCAATATACCTTGGGACATCCTAGACAGTACTTGGATCCTACCTTTAGGTAAATTAACTGAATCCATCACTTAGTGTAATTAGGTTAACAATTTTCTCTGGTCTATTGGATTAGCTGCTTACATTGAAACATCATTTTTTCCTTCTTTTATAAAAAGCTGTGAAATCTGACTGAGGATTGTATATTTCACTCGGGCAGTGGTATCTAGCACCATAATCCCTGTGTCCCTTCTCAGTCTAGGCCACAGATACAATACATGAAGCAAAGAATCATCAGTGTGGAAAAGAATCCCTATGTTGGTGCAAATAGCTTTTAGAGTCACTGCAATTTCTTCTACATTAAAATCTGAAAATTTTGCCTTTTCACAGACAGTTAGACAGCAGGATGAACTGGGATCTGGCATCCCATACTAATGTTAGAATTTGTCAGTATTAAGTAGAAAGCTATTGATTTGTACAACAATGTTGCATGACATGTCATTAGCTTGTGTCAGTGAATTAAAGCAAACAAAATACCTGGGAAGAGAAAATTAGTTTGGTAATACCACTGGTAGTCATAACAAAGTATTGATTACTTATTAACACAATAAGATATATAGCTATATGCAGTATATTAATTTCTACATTGACATTCATAAATATTTTTAATATTGAGTCTAATTGCTCCATTATACTTTCTGTTTGGTATCAGACTATAGGGACTTTTCACCATTGAAGAATTTGGCATAGTCCTTTTTTTCCATGTCTCTATATTTGTTTTCTTTTGGATTACAGAAAAGACAGAGCCAAGGTGGCCCTATAGATGATCATACTGGCTACATACTGAGCAGAACTTTTACCTACAAGTGAGATTTTTCCTTGGGCTATTTATGAACTTAATGTGATTCAGCAGTGTTACCTGCAAATTATAAGTAAGCAACTTCATTTTAAATTTTGCATTAACCTTTTTGTGTCAGTGACATACTCTCTCCTTTGTGTTTACCTATCCATATTACCCATTCTCAGGTGTAAATCTGAAAATGCTTTTCATTTCAAAACTGAGGTATATTGTGAAGTAATGATGAAAAGAGCCCACGATATGTTTATGGTGGTGATTTTTTAAAAGTCGTTCACTATGCAGCATTTCTTCACTGTTCTACAGACATCATTTCACACGATTCAGCACTGGGCAGTATATTTTGGAGGCATTTTCATGTCCCTGAGCTGGTTGGGTTTTTTTGGTGTCAGATTGTTTTCTGCGTGAGGAATTCCTTACATAAACCCAGTGTTTTTCTTTCCCCAGCGGCAGCACTGTCAACAACCCTATTTGTCAGCCTGACTGAGGTATTTACAAATTGTTTTAGATTTGCACATTAACATGATGCAGAATAACCTTTTACATCCAGTATCAAGAGATATATTCTTAACACAAACAGCATCTAATAAATGCATCAAGGCACTTCTTATGCACCCCCCGGCAATACAGGTGATGCCAGATAGAACAGCTCCATTGGGGTAGCTATAATCTTTTCATCTCTGGTTTAAAAACCTCTATTTCTACTGCCTGCAAATGTCAGATATCTAACCAATACTTACAGATAGATTGATATAGACAGGCATCATAAGTGTCTTATTTATTTAGAGAAAAACATCAGAAAAATCACTGGAGAAAGAGTGCTTACAGATAGTACTAGAATAATACACTTGAATGAGTGTAGTGGAAAAATTCCTACATTTGTGTTAAACAATTTAGTTTGGATAACAGAAACAGTCTTTCTGTGCAACATCCAACTAGGAATAAGGCTAATCTACTTTGCTTCTTGGCAAGATATAGGGTGTATTCCAAATTTTCTGGTGTGGTGGGTTACTATTTAGCTCTCACATTAAACTAAGTAGGTCATCCTTGCACCAAACTGAAACTATAGTATAGACATATCTCAGGAAAGGGATATCTTCCTAGAACTAGGCTCCAGTTCTAGTAGTTGATTTAGAAAGGGGTAGTATTTTTCACATTTGACCTCTTCATATCCTCAGACAGACATATGTAATGGTTAAGTGACTATAGCAAATTTTCTCACAGATTACCATATCCATGGCGGGATCAAATTTGTCTCCATATGAAAAAAAAAAATTTGATTTTTTTTTTTTTTTATTATATAATAAAAAATGGAGTGAGGACATAAATAGCACCTTGTGTGTTTTAGCAGTTTATTAACAGACTCCCCGAAAATTATTGATAGAATTTATGCCATAATTCATGGCACTGTCACATATCCTCCGTGACAGCTGAGCAACACCTAGAAATAGTTGAAAATAGTTTGTTTTCTGTAGTTTGGTAAGATGTGTCCTGAATATAATGACAAGTCCTCAAGCACTGTTTTTTGGGTGCAACATCACATATAAGAATTACCAAAGGAAAGCTATATTAATTTTCACTTCATCTCTGAGAAATGAGTGCAAGTTCACTGTAACCTGTAACCTAAAACAATGATTGTCAATAAAATCAGTATGATGGACAGATAGATGGGGCTAGATTTCATTTAGTCTGATTTTAACTGTCTGACAGTGAAATATGTAGTCTGAATTGCTCTGTGGTTAATGGAGACAGTTAGGCAGCCCAGGAAGGGTAACATGGGTGTGGTTCCTCACAGACCAAAATATGACATTTAATGTAGATAGGATGGATCATCCTATACAAATGCCTGTGGAAGTACTCATTGTCTGTGGAAGCTGGATAGGAGCACAATTAATCACCTAAATGTTGGTGCCTAGTGCTGCTTAAGGCATCCTTACAGGGATGACATTATGTTACTGGGTTTGCAAGTAATTCAGCAGTAGAAAATCAGCCAGGAGGTCTGGAAGCATCTTAGATGTTGATGGGTGCAAAGGATTAGCAAACTGAATCAAGACACTAATTTTAAAAAAAAACAAAATTAGAGAAAGTCGGCCTCAAAGAGTGGAACAATTCAGAAAGTAATTAATAATATAGTGCCAGAGCTATGCCAAGATTGTATGTGTTAAACTAGAAAAGGCACAGATTTGGGTCCCAAAATAACAGAGAGTTATATGTTATATGTAAGATATAGTTTAGAATAAAAAATGACGGGACAAGCCAATCTACCTCTTCTCTCTTTCTTGCAGATTTTTC
This sequence comes from Chionis minor, assembly GCA_013398295.1. Taxonomy (NCBI): domain Eukaryota; kingdom Metazoa; phylum Chordata; class Aves; order Charadriiformes; family Chionidae; genus Chionis; species Chionis minor. Next base: position 86,410 of record VZSF01004492.1, read on the forward strand.
TGTACCGGGTTTTTAAAGGTCTGCAGATGTTTTATTTCCTCTCAGGACTCTCGGTATCAATGGTGAGCCTCATTGAGCAGACCTAGGCAAATAACAGTAACAAACATGGAAATTTCTTTGTGTTATGAAAATAAACCTAGCACACGCAAAATGTGGTTTTTACTTTCCCTCTTTCATAGATCTATTCCACTGCATCTCCTTTCCTTCTGCCTTTTCTCTCACTTTTTAATTTGCTTCCTACTCTAACCGCAGACCAACTTTTTCCCTCCAGCTCTATCCAGGTCCAGAATGACCCATGAAGGAAAGGGACCTAATTAGAGAAGATATATTATCTCTAATTAGGAAGGTGAGCTAGGATTCTGTTCAGATTTAGACATAAAGTTTTGACTGTGCTTACTGAGCAGCCTAAGGTCCCTGTAATTAAATTACAAAAATTTGTTTGACTCCTTGTGGTAAGGAAAGACATTGATTACTCAAAAATTTTCATTTCAACAATTACTAAAAATGAAAAATTATCACAAGTACAGGAATGTTCTCAACAGTATGACGAACATTTCAGTTGTTACTAACAAACAATAATGTTAAGAAACATTTGGGAATAAAATTACACACTTTTACAGAAACTTCCATCTTATTCCTGAAAAATTCTGCAATGATTGGAGAAGCAGACTTTGAATGAAGATTTTGCAGAGGATTAAATGAGTATGAAGAAGAAATAAATCTATTTAGGACCTTACATCCCTATTCTTACTGTTTTCTGGAGATATGGGCTATTAAGGATTATTAATTATAGTTAATTCAGCTATTGAATTACTAGGATTGGAGACCCTACACTCTCCAAAATACAGTTCCTAAATTACTTGAGAGGTTGGAGGAGCTGCGCTACTGAATCAACTGAAATATATTGCCTGTGACTGTCAAACATGCTTTGTATTTCTACCAGTTATTAAAAGGACAACATTTGATGGCCTTTCTAACCAGGAATAAATTCAGCCAAAATTCAGTCAAAACTTCAGAATAGGACAGCTAGTAGCAGAATTCAGACATTTCTCAGTCTCACCAGGGAACTGACTTTTGCTTGCTAATTGCTTTGGTCTCCTTGATACGGCTCCTGCTGTGCTGCTTATAAGCCTGACTGATATCCTAGAAATGCCTTCTAAATGACTTCCTTATCAGTGACAAATTCTTTTAGCTCCCTGGAGGAGCAAGGAAGAGAGTTGTTTTATCCTCTTTCACTAGGATATGAAGATTACTACTGCTTTTCCAAAAATTTTCACACCAACAGACCAAAACGCAGATCGTATGGCAGACACTTATTTCACTGCTGTTTTTCCATGTTGAAAATTGTTTATTGAGGATTCAACACTGCGTCTTACTCAGATACCTTTGAGAAAAGTCAGGGACACAAAATGAAAAAAAAAAAAGTAAAAAAAGCCTACAAGGTATAAACGTTGCTAATTCCTTGTTTCACTGTTGTCTGTTTAAGGAAATGGGATAGGAACAAAATTGAAAAGAAAGGCAGTGATGGAAGCTGGTGCAGTGAAAGAATGAAAGAGGAAGATAAATAACTGTGAGGAAACTCAGGTAAGCAAATAGAAGGAAGAGAAGGAAGAGCATCAAAGTAAACAGTCAACAAGGTCAAATCTGCGAAAATCTAGTTCAAACTACAGAAATCCTCAGCAGGAAACTGCAGCTGTTCCTTCTTAACCATCCATATCTCCCTCTATAGTGGATCCTGCCTTTCTCATTTGGCCTGTTCTTAAAACTGTTTTAAATGTTATCCCAGTCTTTCGCTAATGAAATGATACTTCCTTTGGATTTGTTTGCTCCCTGAATCTTTTTTTGCTGTCTGTGCCCTGGATTCAACCAAAGAATTTTGTTTATTGAAAGAACATCCAAGTCTAAATTCTCCATGAATGATAATGGAGCTGCGACTTTGGAATAGTCTACATAGTGACACTGCGAAATGGGGTGTCCTGGTTTCATAATGACTGGGAGTTTGAAAGCAGAACTTGAGGTTGCACTGAGGCATCAGAAGGAGAAGTTTTTAATTGTACTTAAAGTTGACACCGTGTTACAGTATGAATGGAAGTCCTTACAGATGTATGATGCCATTTGTATTCACCTGTGAAGAAAGATGCTTTATATTTCTCAGCGATGTTTGATGACTACAAATCATCTGTAGAGCAGAAGAATCTCTTTCCAAATCAGAGCTTTTCAGTCACTTAGCATTGCAGCTAAACTCAAAGGCAGCACTATGATACTGGGTCGAAACAGTGACAAGAACATAAGACTGGAAGGGTTTTACTGAAGCTTCAAACTATGCCTCCTCCTTCACATGCATATGAAATACAGTCCTTTTAAAAAACTCCAGCACTATCCAGTTAGACATTTTTGGCTGCAACAAATTTCTTTCCTCTTGCAGCATAAATATATCCATGACAAACATGTATCTCTAGTGGTTTTATGCAAGTGTTGTCCCTTAGCTCAGGTACTTCTCTCCCATCTATGGTCTTCACTTCTTTGATCTGATAGCCAAACAGTTCTTCCAGCTACAATCTCCAGCACCTGCAGTTTGACTTGAAGGGAGAATCCCTTTTTGGTCTTATTTATGAGAAACCGAGTTTAAAAAAGCGAGCAGTACTGATTATCTTCAGCAGAGGTCAGTGGTGCAGTTAATTATGAAATCAGTCGTCCCAAAAGTGCAGAGACCCAGGTTTTCAAAATGACTTACCTAAACCAGATCGCCTAATGTTCATAACCACTTGACTTTAAAGACGTGATGAACAGCCACAAATTCAGTGCACCAGGTTTACAGATACAGTCACTGTCTTTAGTTAAAAATGTTTTGGAAGGTTTGGTAACCAAAAAGTAGTAGAAATTTCTTTCTTGTCCCATTCCTTTGGGATGTACCTAATTTTCCAGGCTGGCCCTTAACATTATACTTACAATTTTCTTTCTCTGTGTTCATAAATTACAGTCTGTAAAATTCCACTCTGCTTAGCCTTAACTTATCTGCTATTGTGAGTTTTTGATATTGTGTCTCTTCTTGGTGAATGCAACCTAGGCTTTTGCATAGATTAGATTCAGCTTTGTTCCTGATAGTTTACTGGAGAATAGTGCCCACTAGGATCACTTCTTCTGTGTGTGAACCCGAGTGCTGGGCAGAATAGTTGTTGGGTGCTTCATCCATGTGTTTTAGAGAGGCACATATTTGTCCAACAAACAGAAAGTGATTTTAGGAAGACCATTTCCTTCGAGCCTAAGTTGCAAATCTGAAGTTCAGTGTTACAAAGTCTTCCTCCTCTCCTCTTGGCTCTTTGAATCACAATTTCTTTCTCAATTACTGGAAGTCTTCAGCAGACAGCTTTAGATCAAATTAGCAGGTACTTGCATAACACACCCCAAAAAGCAATTAGAACATCAGTCCACAGCATGATTCTAACATAAAGTACAGGCAATTTAAAGCAATGTGATACATATCTTTTTCTGCTGCTTTTATCATAGAAATTAAGCTTAGGCTTCGTAATAATCACTGCACCAAATACAGAAATAGTAGGTAAATAAAACATGATTTATATGTCACTACTCAGATATAACTATAGGAAATACAGACCAGATCATCTCTTTGGTCTGAGCAAGGGATAAGAAAATGCAGGTCTTAAATTTTCCTTGCAGCCTGGGAAAACATTGTGGGCTGGAGGCTCAGCTCCATGCAGAGAAGTACATAAGCTGCTCGTGGAAGAATTGTGGTGGGACACTTACTATTATGCTGCCCCAGGATCCTTTTGGGCAATGTAAACCTTTTATGCTTGCTAAGTATAGCCAGAGCAGCCAAGCTTCAGGAGTCTAACAGGGAGTAATCTGTTTATACTGAGCATCAGAGGAAAACACAATTGCCAAAATAATTAGTTCAGAACCCAGATTGTCTTATGAACTTAGGCCATAAATTTGGGTTCATCTATCAGTTATACATTTCCAAGATAATACAATTAACTGCAGCATGACAACAGTGCAATACTTTGTAATGAACTGTACTTAGGATAGCAAATTTGCTCCAGTGCACAAGTGGTATAAAACAGCAATGTATAACCTCTACTAGAAAACATGCTGCTCTTACCCAGCACACTTCATCAGCAGGCATCTAAGCCCCTAACAGGAGATGCAGGTATTACTGTCTGTATTTTGCAGGAGGAAAAGAAATTATTTTGTCAAAGTCAGGAAGCAAGTCTGTGTTATAAACGAGACATGTTTGTAGATCTGACTCATCAGTCCACAGTCCTGCCATATACAACATCCTTTAGGCTATGCCAGCTCTGCAAACTAACTGTTAAGAGTAGAAAACAATGACTGCAAGCACCACAGCCAGTGATTTTTAAGAGAAAAATCTAAATAAAATATATTATAGTAATAAAACAAATTAGCAGCTGTTATCCTGAGGCAACAGTAACAAACCCCTCACAAAGCAGGCCTTTATTAGAAGTAGTAACAGTAATCATAAGTTCAAGTTTAACTAAGTGAGCCATTAAAAGTAGAATGCTGAAAAGATCTGAGCCAAATGACAAAGTAAAACATGCCTGGGGCAATGAACAGGTTTTTAATTTGTTTAACTTCCATGTCTCTGGTGTCTAGCTCTAAAAAACGATGTGACAAAAGACTCCTTGCTACATTCTAGTCTGAATGCTAAATAAATTAGTAATAGCAGCAGTAATGGTAGTACATAGCCTACTCATCTCCCACAGTGCTAACATCACTAGTACTCCCTGGCTTTGTGCTTTGGTTTTCTGTTATTGAGAGAAAAACATAGTCTCTCCAGCCATAACCAGTCATGGACTTTCATACAGTAAAGAGCTACCAGACCCCATATTCAGTCATTCTTTGTCATAACAGAGGATTCTGGGCTCAAATTTAGCAGCAAAATGATATTGAAAATCTCTTGTACCAACTCTTTTCTGATTTTCTTGTCCTATAGGGAAGCGCTGTTGGTGTGAGCCACTGGGTGTGTGCCACCCCTCTGCAGGAATATCCAGGCAGACCTGGCATCTTCTGGCCACCATACAGGCATGTGTCATTCAGAGCAACCTTAAGACTGCTCTAGGATGTTCTCAGAAACTGTGACCCCAAAATCAGGATGGAAAAGAACACCAAATTAGGTTAAAGCCACATTTTTCAAATTTCTCTAGACAATGACTTCCTATAGTGTTTGTATTTTTTCTTCCTCTAAGATAAAACAGTAGTTATTTTGCAGTATAGTCATAACAGAATTATTGTTTTGTTCATATTTAATTCCCTGATTTTAATTCAAGACTGGGCTTAGCTCCTATAATCCTGTTTTGCTTTTGTGAAAGTATATTTTCTTGTGTAGCAAAACTTTAATGAAAAAATAGTACCAGAGAAATAAAGGTAACTATGGTTTTCAAATAGCATTTATAAAGCTGCTTTAAATATTGTAAATAGCTATTTCCATCACCAGGCATACTGAAGAAAGTTAACTAGAAAAAAAATGCCATAATGACTTTCAAGGATTTACTGAAGGCAAAAAATTGCATTTTATAAATCAAATTCCTTAAAAATGCTGACTTAGTTTCAAAATCATTTTCTCTACTTATCTACTGAGTTTCTCCTTGCTGTGCTAGAAATTGTACAGTGAGCTTTATATGAACTGTGAAAATGGATTTGTGATTTTTAAGCTGGCAAATGTAAACCAAAATAGTAGTTGCCATTTAAAAAAGAAAAAATAAAACCCCTGCATCTACAGTTTCTGATGTTAAAACAACAATCAAAATTTGACCAGTCAAAATCTGATTATTACAAACATCATTACAAAATAGAGGCTTTTTTATTTTTTTACTTGATCTATGAGTCAGTGAGAGTTTTACTCTTGTAAAGGACTGTATGCTACTATAAATGTAAATAACTTCTGTAAAATCCATTTGTGCCTGGAATACTAGGAGTTACAGAAGTAAAACCTGAAAAAAAATAGTAGAACCGATTACTTTATTAGAACAACTTCGTAGTTGTTGTAGTCTGTATAAGAGTGTAAGAACTGCTGTACAGTGTGTGATTTGACTATCCTCCTTCTGGTAGTGATAAATACTGTACACACACTGTGAAAAATTATAAAAAAGGGGCAACTTAGCTATATGCCTCCTATTCTCTGGCAAGCAATAGGGTAGGGCCTTCCTGAATCTAATATTGCATCCAAATTGTCTCATTGAATAGCTACTACTAGACTTATGATTGTCTACTAGCTTTTTTCCACACCATGAATACCTCCGATCTTCATGACAACCTGTGTCAGTAAGTTTCAGAATTTAAATACATCAGAGTACAAAAAGAAGCATGGAAGAAAAGTGTAAGGGAAAAAAAAATTATTTACCTTTCTCTTTGTTTTATGCTTGCAGTGGAGTAATTTTGATGGCAGTGCATAATTTTACAACGGTAGCCAATAGTGACTAATTGTAGTTGTTGGCTGTACTGCAAACCTGTCCCCCTCAGTTTGGTCAGGATAGCTTGTACTGCCTCTTTATCCACACATGCCCACCCTCCCTTGAGTAGATTGGCTATATCCACACTACACAATATTTGACTCTGAGTGTCATTTAGGCCCCATGTGTTACCCCTGTGATTCTAAGAAATAAGTATTTTCGTGTATAAGGTGGTTTTGGGGTTTTTTTTTCAAGTACCTGAAATGTTAAGTGCACAAATCCTGGAATAGTGTTGGAGTACATTGGAAGAGAGCGAATACAGCCAAGTGAGGTGTAGACTCCTCCATGCTACCTCATGTGAGTGGTTTCTAGAGTAAACTATACCCAGAACTTCAGCTGGATATTTTCCTAACAAAGCAAACTAAGAGACTCCTTACAAAATGGAGACTGGGAATGAAATAACCATTGTACTCAATGGACACAGTAGGGAATGTAATGGTGATACATCTGAACATTGTGTGTACGTGGCAAAGTGGTAGAGTTAGAAGCCCTTTTCTTCTGCATACGTCGTTCTCCAACTATTTGAACTGCATATTTTCCAGAGCATATAATTTGTACACATTAGGAACTACAGGGAAATATAATTAAAAATTTGATATAACAAGTTCTGCTTTTAATATGTGCTTACAACTTTTTTAAATTTAAGTCTAAGTATTTAGACAAGAAGTGAATATAAACGAGCTAGCCAGCAGGTGCAAGTCAAATGATGAAAAGGTTAATGAGATTTTCATCTTCCTTCTCTCAGGGAAATTAAATTTAATTTTCTACTGCTCTGAACATACACTTATATTTACTCCTATTTGTTTTTAGGAAATTCTCTGAGATCTTGATTATACCAGTTGAAAGGAGGTGAACATATATTCCAATATTCAAACTGTTACAGTAAAATATCTTTAACACACATGGTTTAAGAATAGAAATTGTCAAAATGGATTTGATCAATAGTCCTTCTACAATGTTTTTCTATTTCCAACAGCATCCTCTACAAGTTTCTTCAGAGGAAGTTACAAATTGCACAATAACTTTTCCATAGATGAAGTTTCTTCCTAACTGCTTAAGTTAATGGTTCACTTACGCCCTGAGGAACGCCTGTATTTCTTTTCTAAAAATATTATTTTATATCCTATCTAAAGTAACTACGGATGTTCTCATTATCCTTATAAAAGTTTAATCCTTTTTTAATTCCTGCTAAGCTCTTGATCTGAATGCTATATTGTGACAATGGGTTTTAATAACGTATTATTGTGTCTTTGACTGTTTAAAATCCCCCTTAGCCCATGTTTCCAAGCATGTTTCACCTGCCATTTTTTTCACTTCAGAATTTAACAAAAAAGAAACACTCACTTCTTTGAAAGCCATATTTGGCTAATCTCTTGAGACTTGTCCATCTAGATATGCATTTTCTTATTTTATTTTATTTTATTTTATTTTATTTTACATTTTATTTTATTTTACTTTATTTCAGCTTAGTTTGGCTCAGTTTGTTTAGTTTCGTTTAGTTTCTTATTATTTAAGGCTGTTAAAGGAGAGGCAGGTTCAGTGGTTAAAGTATTAGCTTGAAGAATGCTTCCTTGTGCAGCTTCTACCTGTGTGATCCTGAGCAAATCATTGAGGAGCTTTGCCACAGTGACTCATCGGTACAAAGGGAAGAATAATATTTTATATTTTCAAATGCATTCAGCAGCTCCCAGCATGGTAGCTGGGGCTATATATGTAGGTGCATTACAAAGATAACATCACTATTTTTTATAAGTTTTTGCTTGGGCTAGATTTCTTTTTTCTAATTTTATATTAATCCTAATATTTTTATTCATAGTGTTTGGTTTTATGTGATTCCTCTACTGAGGATGTTGGATTTAGTTAAATGCTAATCGTGATTACATAGAAATTCAACTATATTAATTAATGAAACAACTTTCTTATGTTACAGTATACGACTATGTACCACACCATCCTGTGTGGTACAGAAACATAGCTGCTTCTGGAAACATTTAGAGAGCCAAGAAATTAATTTCTATTTCATCTAGTTGGACCATTTGACCAGTATATATGTGGGTGCTTCAAGGACTTCACAATTACTGTTTTATAAAATGCTGAGCCTTTGGCTTTGGGTTTTTTTGTGTTGGGTGATAAAAACTGAATGCTTCAATTAATTATTTACTGAATTTCCTTTGGACATTGGCTAGGTTAGCTATTTAGTAACAATTTTGACAGAAATATAGTTGTCAGATGACCACTTCAGAAAGAGTTAAAATGGTTATAGAGACTAATCATTAATGCCATTCAAATTCAAAAATAAAGGAATTATCCAGAGGAGGCCAACCGGACACCTCTCCTCCTAACTACCTCTTCATGTGAACTACAAATCAGATATTCTTAGAAATATAAGTAATTTTATGCATGAATTGCATATTTTTTTCATAGTAAGATTCATATTGAAGAAAAAAAGGTTTTGTTCCCCTAGGTAAAGTCAAACAGGGCATACTTCTCATTTGGCCTTTTTCTAGTTACAGTGATTTAGTGAAATCATTATTTTAAGTAAAAATTCTTATTAAATACTGCATTTATATTGCAAGGTTGACTCCTATCTACACATTTAAGCAGCTTCATTACACTGTTAGTTCTGCTTTGTCAGTATTTCTGTGTTAAACTGTTCATATGACTAATTAAAATGCGATTCTGAATTCTATTTGTTATTGCTTTTATTATCTTTCTTATAACACACCGACATAACATGTTTATGGGTTCTGTAAACTAATCTAATTTAATATTTTGCTCGTAAGTGAAATGCCCTGAATAACAGCAGCTGCCCTTGGAATACTGATTTAAATACATATATACACACGCACACACATAAAGAGTAGTTAGACTGCTGGCTTTTACCTAATTCTAGATATGCCTCCTTGCTGTCACTCCAGAGAAGGAAGTCTTTCCATGGTTGACATGCTCAAATGGAGATGTTAATTTGTGTTCAATTAAAGGAAAGAGAATTGGGTGTATGGAAATAATATCCATACTATACTCAATTCAAGGACAAAAGAAAAACAAGCATATAAAGGAAATGTATTTTGCTATTTCATGTTGCTTGGATTGTGGAAAAGCAGATATAGTCTTCCTTCTTCCAGGAAAATATTAGATATATGAAATACATCATATTTCTTGGTTGCATGGCCTTTAGTATACAGGCTTTGCATCTCCCTCACCCTTAAACCTTTCTACCAGGCAGCACTGAGTTTCCTTGTCCTGTCTATATTTCTTCTCTCTTTGCAAACATCATTGGAGCCATAGATTTGGAAGTGATATTACAGAATTCAAAGTTAATTTAGGCTACATAGTACCTTGGTTTTGTTCCTGTTATACATAGTGTCTTCAAATCATGATCATTCTGACTATTCCTAACTTATGTATTCAGAAACATGGGTAGCTTGCCCAAAGGGGCTTGTTGTTTGGTATGCCAGAGAGTAACTCCTCACTAAAAAGTTGATTATCCTCAGTTTTAGGCGGTAACATTTCCTTTTAACAACCCAAAGCAATATACTCTATGATTAAAGGCTGTTTGGGATTTGGCAGAAAAGCAGTGATTGTGCAAAGCCTTGTGAGAATATTTTGGGTGCCTAAGAAACTATTTAGTTTTGTCTTCACTTGAATTGAAACATAGAGTTCTCAAAGTCAGTAGAAATCTTTGCATCAAAGTTCACACAATATAGGCATATTAGAAAGAACAATTGTTAGATTTATAAATACTAATATATCAGTCCAATTGAAAGGCACAGAAACTGAGTTTTCACTGAGATTATGTAGCATTTTGATACATATTATGAAGAGGAATGTCATCAGGAGTTACATTTCTTTTATCTGAATAATTTTATTCTCCTCCATTGAAGTAAAGAAAATCAAGAACTCAAATACCATTGAAAATCCAGTCAGCATCTGTAGCATATATTTTCCAAGTTCTGCTCTGGTCTATTCCAAGTCTATTGTTGCAATTTCTGAGCATCTTTCAGTCATGTTTTGAGCTATGTGTGTAACATCTGACCTTTCTGTAGGTGAATTACAAGCCCAGCTATTTCCAGCCAGAGGACTAAGCATTCATTTTAAAACAACAGTAACAGTAGCCTTGTAAAGGACTTCCTAGTTAGCAATGTCATTTTTTTCAAATCATCTTTTACTGAATGAGCAACTTGTCTTATCGAAAATATCTAGACATGCATTGTCTATCATATTCTATCCTTTTCTAAGTTTTCCATTGTTAATGCAAGTGCCCAGCTTCTTGAACTTGAAGAAGCAGTTAGTGAAAGGTGAATTTCAAACTCATTATAAGTGATGAGACCACCTAGAGAGTGGTATTATACTGCATTATACTAGGCTACATTATACTAGGCACTATAGAACGATATTTAGCATAGGAAAAGAATATCCTGCCCCAAAGAAATTGCATGAAACAAGCATGATAGAGACAATTAAGGAAAATTACCTTATTTCAAAGATAGGGACTGTGGCAGGGAGAAAGAAAAAGCCATTCATCAGAGATTGCAAACCATTCAGATTACAATAAAACCTTCCCAATTCAAAATAATACCTGTACAGAGAAAGGTAAATTATGTATTTGTGTGTGTTTATTCAGTATTTTGTTGCTCACTCTTGAAGTTCTATTATGACTTTAGATTTTGCCTGTAACATCACTTTTCAAGACTGTGTAAATATGTGTGGCTCAATTTACATATAGTGATTATAATGTATATATGTAATAGGTGGAAAGAAGACCTCAGTAATGTGAAGCAAACATAATTAAAAATGTAAAATAAATAGGACCGTTTTAAGAAAAAACAACACCTAATCAATTTGATTAGCCTAATGCCATAAAATGCATGAGCATACAAGAAGATGCTTTCTGTCAAAAGACAGATAAATTTTATGGCATGTACTTCGCTGTTCTTCAATTTTCACAACATAACCAAGAATGGCAAATACAAAATCTTCACAGAAGCTGGCTGTAAAGTAAATAGCTAATAAATGGTTAATTTTGGCTGTCGTGGACATGTGCTTAATTATTGTAATGTGAAACATCTTGAAAAAAAGTTGAATGCAGATATTACCAATTAATCCACAAATCTAAGAAGCAAAAATCCACAGTTAATAGAACATAGTCCCTGTAATTAGAAACTCGACATGAGAGTCAAGTGTCGCAAAAAGTGAAATTTCCTAATTAGCTGGGATTTGAAAAGCAAAGACAAAAATGTAACCTGGAAGGTTAGGCAGGGAGAAGCAAGACTGTAATACTATATATATTGTGAGAAAATGATAGGATGCAGACAACCTCCAACAGTTCATGTGTCTGGATATGTGATGGTCTCTGTTGGGAATTTTGTCCCAAGTCTTCTGTCCCAAGTTTATCTGTAACAACAGCAGCATTACACCTTTGGAAGGCAGCTTGCTGCTGTCCTGTGCAGGTAAAGCCTGAATGGTTAGTGTTGGGTTTGGCAGGCAAAAAGTTCTTGAATAACATTTTTGGTATCTTACATCAGGAAAAAGAGGTAAATCTGCACTGCTTTAGGCTTAGCATAAGAAGGATCTTCTTTATTACACATATTTCTTGGAGATCACATCACAGCACCTTGATTTGTTTTGGCTCACTAATAAAAGGTCTCATTTTAAAGGCAATGAAATTTGGTTTCCTTTCAAAAGACTAATAAATGAAAGTATCAGTAGAGAAAAAGACACAATATGGACTTCTTCACTATGAAATTTAGGTGATACTTTCCATTAAGATGCATAGACAAACTTGTTAATTTATAGAAGGTATCTTCAACGTGTAGGTCACTAATGGATGTATAATACATAAAAATGTAAGTGCAATTTCTGTGAAGCTATCAAAAAGCTTTTATCAAATACACTATAAAAACAAATTACATGAAGGAAGTAATACAGTATAGTTGATGGACAGATGATTACTGCATTTTTTCTCAATCAGGACCAATTTCTTTTATTTAATCATCTATTTGAATCAAATAATCATACGACATTATATTCTTCAAAATGAGTTTTGACACAAAAACTGTTAAAATTTAATCTCCTGTGTAAAATACTGCAACAGGTATGTCCAAGACAAAAATATCTGTGATTTCATAGGGCCAAGGTTACCACTTCCATTCTCAGAAATACAGATAATTTTTGCAATATACACTAGAAAGCAGAAGTCTACAGTCCTACCATCTGCCTTAGGAAGGGTAGCTCTTACCGTAGCTCAAGATTTTAAATCCAGATTTTCAGCTGGAACATACAGCTTGATTTATTAAAGAGGCACTTGTAATTTTTTGTTTGTTTTCTTCTGGGAACAAAAGATATTCAATGGAATATAGATATGAAATGAAGAAACTACTTAGATGAGAAAGGGCTTGCAACTTCAAACCATATTACTCTGTGGATATCATTAACTTGTCCTGGATTTTTTGAGCTGTGGCATTTTCATTTGACAGACTCTATAAATCTAGTAGTCTTTGTTACAAATGCTTACACATATTTCTATGCATTCCAATACATTTTTTTTAAGAGAGGTTTTTCCTGGGCTGAATAAGGCATTCTACTTTATCCAAATAAAATAGTTGTGTCTGAAAGGGAGAATGTTGTTAGCTGTAGTAGTATATTTAACTGGCTCGGGGAAAAAAGAATTCATTAATTTGTAGCTTAGGCTCATTTTGCACTGAAATATTCATGCAACATCTGAAGGTGTTGTCAGTAAAACATCTGGCTTGAAAACAGAAATCACCACACACTATACAGAAGTGGTTGCTCATTCCCATCTCCCATATGATTCTTTACATGCTCAGCTTGGCTTGATTATACCCTTCTTCTGCTTCGTTTCTGTGACATAGATTCATTCCCGATGATTATGAGGATTTTCAAAGCAGAGTAGCTCTTGTAGTGCTATAGGCCAACTTGTTTAGCCTGCAGCATGTTTGTAATGCTCAGGTTGAGTATCGCTTTGAACAAAACAGTCCCTAGAGTCTCTCGGCTGTATTTACATATGTTTCAGACTGGTGTAGGTGCTGAAATAAGTGGTAAGGAACCTTAAGGAGAAATTGTCTCAATTGGGCTATTACTGCCATGCCTACTACAGTTCACCACCTTTAGCTGGAGTAATGTACCTCCTTATATTGAAAAAAACCCACATCCAGGTCTTAGTTACCTGTGTCTGGATTGCCTGAGTTATGCCATAAGACTTTTATCGTCATTATATGGCAGTGTTACTCAGACTGTGCTTGCGTACAGACACTCTCAGCTGAAGATATATTCACATCTGAAGCAACCGAAAAGGGAGTTACTACCTCAGGTCAGTGTTAACTGTAGAGTTAGAAATGCTGTTGTCCTTTCTTTATATTCTCCTCTGTGTTTTAGTGTGTGATCTTAAGCCAAAATTAAGCTTTGCTTGATGTCCCTCTCTGCTTTGATAAGGCTGTTCTACTACTTCTTTTCACATGCACACACATATGTACTTTGTCCCCATGGGAAGTATAGTAATGCCCTGAGGGTTTTCATGCAAACAGAAGATGCACCTGAGGGAGTACAGCCGTCGACGTCTGATCCAGTTATCTAGATTCTCTTTTTATTCCATGGGGAGGAGCTATGGTTTACCTCATATTAAAATAGATGACCAAATCCTGAAAATTTATCTTCTTTGCACACAAAAACTCTACTAATGATTAGACTAGGGTGATTATTTATGTTGTAACAATTGCAAGTTAGGTGGATCCCTGATCTTGGAGTCAGGAAACTATTGTGTACCAAACAGAAGTCACTGAAATTGCATGCTAAGACGGCAATTTATGGAAAATGTAATTTTGGCAAAACTTTCTACTCTGACAGAGACTAAATTTGTTGTCAGTGGGTTTTTTGTTTGTTTTTGGAGTTTTATTGGTGGTTGTGTGCAGATTTTTATCTGTGATTTTAAAATCAACACTGAATATTTTGGTTCTAATTGGTCTGATCAGAATCTCTTTTTTAATTCCCCCCCCCCCCCCCCCTTGTGTATGTTCTTAATCTTTTCTTGATTCAGTTTCTTTTTAACTATTATATGGTACTTTGTAATGGTAGCCAGAAAATATTTGGAATCCTATATAATTTCTTGTAAAAGTATATTTTTTGTATTTTTCCTTTAATTTAACTGTTTTTTCCTGTGGAAGTTTCCAAAATTCTGTGAAATTATTTAACATCGAAATACCTTGACCTGAAATTAATGGTTTTGCCCCAAAAAATAATATATCTAAATGATATCAGAACTCTTTTTTTTTCTCTTCTAATTCTGTGCTTCTTCTTTCCACCATTTTACTTAAAGAGAGTAGCTATTACAAGTATTTTCCAGTATACTCCATTGTATATATGTGTATTTTATCTCTATTTTTTGGATGCTGATCTTCAGTAAAAAAGGCAAATGATGCATTTTGATAGCATCAGTCACTGTAGAAACATACAGATATTTTAAACCAACCTGTTGGAATGAAAAGTCGTTAGTTCTCTATATGTACATCTATCATGGAGTAATCATCTGTCTGTGTACAAAAAGAGATGACACTTCCAGTCCAAACAAATTTTCCACAGGAAGATATATTTTTTCAGCTCTCTGTGTGACTCTCTGATCATATGCAACTTAAACAGAGATCCCTTATCCCTTATTGAAAGGATCTTCATTTGTCACTACAGTGGACACTCTTCCTCTACTCTGTGGAACAATCCCTATTTTGTTTATTTCCATCATGTGCAGAGGAGAGATTGAACCAATTAAACCTTTGTGGACCAAAATTTAGCAATCTTGCCATTGATTAAAATTAAATTGAAGTCTTGTCTGAAAAAGCATCTTTTTTCTGTGGTTCCCAACAACTCATATCATCCATATAGCAATAAATATTCCACAGAGTTGTTTGTTTGTACATGGCTAAAATTGAAATAATTCATTGTTGTCTCCTTGAATATTTCTAGAGAATAGAGAAGTTGCATCAGAAATATTTAAAAAGTAAAAAAAATGCTTGAAATAAAGTGCTCTGGAATTTGGAAATGTCCCATCATTTGCAAATGTTAAACCCAAGGTTAAATTTGAGAGATGCCATTTATTCTGCATATAAGAAGCACAAATTTCCTTCCAAATATTTGTCCACTATATTTTCTCATAATATTGCAAAGTAAGCTATAGATAGGTCATCATCTGATTTTGTAGATGGAGTGACAAAAGCTTTCTATTACCTTTCCTCAAAGAGCTTCAGAATTGCAGGGCATGGTTCATTTTGCCCACTTGGAACACACAAACATACAGACGTGTACCCAAAGGATGTTTATCTTGAAACCATGCAGTTGAAAGCATCTTAAAAATCTTTCTAGATATTAGAATTTACTTTTCTACAGCACGAAAGGCTTTCCCAGATGTAATTTTTTATTTTATCCTGAATTGATAATGATAGCAATGTGAAATATTATTTTTCTTTATTTCTGGGTGTGTGGAATTTGTTTTAAGCATTATTAAGATTTTAAATATTAATTTTAAAATTAGAACAGCCTGCTCCTATATGTGTTGAAGTTTGGAATGCAATGAATTCGTGGAGAGGTAAGTTAAAAGACATGATGGTCATAAAGTCATAAATATAAATAACTCATCTGAAAATATGTTGGGGCAAAGCAGAAGAAATGGAAAATGGTTTCATTCAGTCATGCATAGCAGGTCTCAAGTAACTTACTTCACATTTTGATTCCAGTAGACAAACTAGTTTTAACTTTATTGGTCTGTTTTCTCTAGGGAAAAAACCCAGCAATGACAAAAAAACACCACCCAACCCCTTCTGCCTGCCCTTCTCCCCCCAAAAAACTCCAGAATCAGAGAAAACCAAACTCAAATTTAAATAAAGTCAACCCAAATATTTTAAGTGGTTTAATTTAACAAAAGTTTTTTGTAGAGGAAATCTTGTAATAAGAGTATCATATATACTCCATGAATTTGACATTGGAGAATGGTTGAATGTTCAATGTTCAAATCCTACTTAACTCACTCGACTGCCATATAGACCATATATTTTCAATAACAAACACAGAAATGGGTCTGCTGAGGAAGTGGGAAAATGTGACGGTGAGTAGATCTCAACTACAGGAAAACCTGCTTAATGAGGCATATAGTGACAGGGCCATTGAATCTGTAATCAGCCTTTATCTTTTTGTTTGTGGGTAATGGACACCAGGGTTGTTAGAACCATGAGCATGATCAGCTGGAGCATTCTTCTCAATCCAAATTTACACACTTTATCTCCATTCCCAACAGTGCCTTCAGTTTAGATGCACACTGAATCCAGAATTTAGCACGAATACACATAAATATACAAAACTTGTCTTTATTTTTTTTTCCACCAAGAAGTGGTGCATCAGTGGTACACACTAGTTAGTAGCAGGCAGCCACTTCACTCTTTAAACTTTTCTCAGAAGTACTCAGGCACTGACCTCCAGTGCAGCAGTACATTTTTATTGATGAATCAGACTAGATTGTCCCACCTCTAGTTTCTCATCTGAATTTTCTTGCAACTGATATCAACACATGTTGTTCTTGTCTTTTTCTGTCTTGATACAAAAAGTTAAGAAATACGATCTTAGAACTGTATCTCCTATTTAGTCTTTCAGTTACAAATTATAGCTAAGTTTTTGACATTTAGGTCAAGCATTCCTTTAAAGACTTGACATGAAGAAGAAACAAATGTATACTAGAAGTATGTATGTTGCATTTCAGTTCCTTGTGGCAAAAAAAGGAGGAGGGAGAGTAACTTCACTACATCTTTTATGTCTTCTAATGCCCCAGGTTAATAAAATCAAACACTTTCTTTAAAGTATAAAGCTATTTCTTAAGTCATGCTTTTGCAATACTTCCACCACCATTAAGAACAGATTTCTAAGTCTGCCCTAAGTCACTGAACATTTCCTTTCTATGACAAGGAATCTCAGATAAAAAAAAAAAAAAAAAAATTATACTATTCAACAAGTTATGATACCAGAATGAAATTTATGGAGAATTTTTAGTCCTTAAGTACATGTTTTCATCTCTGTGCTTGGTGTGCTAATAGTAACAGCAAGTATATGTTTATTTTTGGCTTTGGAATAGGAAAATCTTTCAAGTGATGAACAAAGGCATAGGTGTTAATGCTCAGTCTTGGCAGAGAGAAAGAAGGAATAGACCTTTGAGGCTCGCAAAGACACTGGAAAATTTGGCAGTGGAAAGACACAGAGATTGGGCAGAGGCCAAAACCAGAAGAGAATATAATTTCAATGCAGCATAAGAGGGATTCAGCACTCAAAAAAGAAGTCAAGTGCAAAGAGGACACCTGAATTCCTTGAGACTACTCTGACTTTGGTTGAAAAAGCACTCAGAACTGCTGAAGGAACCTTGGTATATACATATGTGTCAATATTATCCATATATGTTCTTGCTAACATGAATAGAGTCTGATAATTGAATCTCTTATAGACTTTATACATCTGCTTTCTTCCACTGTTAGGTACTCGAGGAGACCGCTGCCAGTATTGGAGGTCTTTTTCATACACAGCAAGCAGGCATGACCAGTTGTGAGGGTGGACATCAGAGGAATTAATTTCCCAGCCTTTAGGCCACCAAAAGGCTTTCAGATGTAGCTGGGTCATATCCCAGTTAATTAGCCAGAGGAACTGGTGATTCAAAGCCCTGTCCATCAGGATGCTCAAGCACCTTCTAAACTTCAAATGTCTAATCAGTGCCACTGCTTAAGATGGGAAACCTCAAATGATTAAAACTGTCCCTAGCTCAAGCTTTGCTAACCAGGTCGTCAAAGAACAAGGGCTCCTGGTAGCACTATCAACTGATGACTCTTATTAGAGTAATTATAATTTCACTTTTTCTTATTTGCCTTATTTAAAATGCAGTTACACTGCTTATTGACATGCTTGTAATGAATGCCTTCCTTAATCACTGCATGGTGGGTGAGCTCCCAAATGTACCACATCTCCCTCTGTTTGGGCATAAGCAGGAGGGAGGTCCCACCTGCCACAACTCCTTGCAGCATCATTTGTGTCTCCCTGGTACCTCTTGAGGCACCCCCTCTGCTGCCAGACAGTTCTCAAAATGGGATGGAGCAGTTGGACGGAAACCTCCAGCTGCTTCCCAGTCTGAAATGACTCCTGCTCAACAGGCTCCCAGGTAGGTAGGCTTATGCAAAAACATTACAAAATAACAAAGCTGTGAACTAAAGTTGGAGGTTTAGAGGCTGTCTGTGTCCTTTCTCTCTTGCAATTTATAGGGAGAGTCAGCAAAATTGACCTGAGAGGTAGTCTGGCCTTGGGCAGATGGATGTAACCAAATATAAGTGAACTGTGGGCCTCATCCCCCTCCTTCTTTCTATGCACTGAATATCTTGCACTTCTCCTCTCCGAGTTTTGTGACCTGTAGGAAGGGCGAACAAGCAGTCATCTAACATACTTTTTTTCTGAAATCAGGGCTGTTGAGAGGAATATGCAACCTGGGGACACCTGTTTAAAAATTGAAACCTTTTCTACTGTGCATCCTAGGAGAGGAGAGAAATTATCACTTCCAGTGTGCCTGGTGAGTTTGCTTTCCTTTTCTTCCTCAATTCCCAGAAAGGAAACTGTGTCATTGAGCTGCAGTGCTGTACTTGGGAAGCGAGGGAGAGGGCTGGTGGCAATCTGTGCTGCTGACACAGTGTCACAGTGTAATGAGGCATGTTGTACCATCTTAGCGATGTGTCAAGCCTGGGAAGTTTCAAATGGTTTGGTTAAACTGCCCTAAAGAATTTAACTGCATGGAAAAGGGTTTTATAGCCTTCTTTTGTTGTTAGTGTTCAGAATTGGGCTGCATAAGCAAAACAATCTGTGGGCTTGCCACATTATCAGCAGGGGCTCTGGTACATCACCATGGTGCACAGCATCTCCCAGAAAAGTCAGTAGTTTAGGGTTTGGTCTATTATAACGCCTCACACCAACACAAGTGTTTTATTGTTTTACAGGAGAAGGGTGGATTTCTGGCACTTTGCCAGGTTTGACATTGCCATCTGTGTCTTCAGCTTCAGAGATTTCCTGCACGTTTTGTATTTGCTTCTAACTAGTACAATATTCCTTGCAAATTGGTTACCACAGCAAAATATATTGCCATTTTGGATCAGGAAATATGTTGTAATACAACATATTTCACTTAAGCATTTCTTAAACTGGCATTAATCAAAGGTGTTGCAATATGTCTACAAATCTACATGCATTACATTATTTATAATATGGGGAAAAATTACAGGAGCTAGAGAAACTTGCCCAATAGCATGTTGGTGGCAAATCACAGCCAGGGAGAGGGACAATGTGAGGTTTTTTACATGATAATATCCTGCAGCATGGGGACTGTCAACCTTCACAGTCCTCCAAGAGTTCACAGGGAGGGACTGATGGGGACAGGAACAGTGTCCCTGGTCCCTCCACAATGGGGCATGTACACGTCTTATGGGCAGGCAGTAAGGGCCTATGGGAAGCCTGTTTGTTTTCAGATATCAGATATTTGTTTCATCTTTCTATGCTTCAGTTTGTTCTCCTACAAAACAAAGGACAAGATTACATTCCTAAATGTTGGAGTTTGATATCTCAAAATAGGTTCATGAAGATACCCATTTATTTCCCTTTACCATGTAAGGGACACACTGCAGTTTTTTTCTAAAATTGTTAGTGTTCTAAAACTCACTCAACTCTGTAAGGCTTAATACACAGAAGCTGTATGAGGCTTTATCCATTAAAATACATAAAATACTTCAAGAACATCAGCTGCCAGACACAATGGACGTATACAGGATTATTAATTGTTACTTTACAAGGGTACCTGGAGGAGTAGTTTCAGTTGTTTCATTTGTTACAACAGCTTGAAAAATGAAAAGCGTTATGTAGGGGATAGGAATTATTGTCCTTATACTTCAGGCCAGTCAGAAAGATTATTTAAAAATTAATTTGATAAACAGCCTAACCAGAGAGGATGTCACAATGTAAAGCATTCTGCTCTTACATGTGGTTCCTCTGAGATTTGTTTGCCAAGGAGAAAGTGCCAACTGCTTATGCAGGCACAATTACATTTGAACAAATTGATTTACACATCCACAGGCAGCAAGAGCAGGTGTTTAATGTCATTTTTGTCAGGGAGCAGTAAGACTGGACTGTTCTGCAAAGGAAGGTTAGCTGGGGTGGAGATGACAGCAAGGCAGTGCCCTCATGGACCAGGGATGCTGTCACACGATGCCCAGGCAAAAGGAGCAGAGCACGTCCAGCAACCTTGACCAAATCCAGACAGGTCCTGATCAGCAGAGAAGTCCACAGTGATAAGGGAGAAGGCTGAGTCAGCAAAGCAAGGGTCAGATCAGCAAAGTGCAAGGCAACCTCTTCACCTTGCTCTTTTGTCTGTAGTCTGCATGGTTACCTCTGAATTTACAATATAAAGTGTGTTTCATATATTCTGGACAATTGCTGTTATTGCTGGTGCTGATTTTACTAAACTTCCATCGCTAATCCTCTGGGAACAAGTATTTTTTCTTAGGGCTATAAGCAGTTCAAATTGTACAGAACAAGCCCTTGTTTTAATTTCTATTAGCTACAGATATATGTAAAATAATGATTGTTATACCACAGAAAGTCATGTAAAGCCAAGCCAGAGCTGAACCAAAATAGGTTATAGTCAGCTGGCTGTTAGACAATTGCAGCTAAAGTAAGTAAACGAAAACAAAGCTTAAGGCAGGCCAAGACGGATCCAAACAAAACATGACAAGTCCTGGAACTTGTGTTTTCACTTTCCCGCAAAGACTATGGTCTGTTGCTAGCAATGGCAACATGTACTTACTGGGCCACAAGGCTACACAGAACATTTGCAGGAATAACACCTGCAGCCAAGTTGTCCCTTTCTGTTTGGAACAGAAGGACTTTTTTAACTTTTCCCGAAATGCAATAAACATACTGCATTTTGTCTTCTAAAGAATGTCAGTATTGCCACTAATCCAGAGACTGATTTGAAATAAAAAGGAACCAGTACTATATTTTTCAATTTGTCAAAATATGACAAGTTTGTTCGAATACGTACACACAGACAATGTCAATAGAATTGCTTACATGAATAAATTTAAAATTATTAAATTACTAGGTCTGGGAACATAAAAGTTTACATTCAATATGCCCTTGAGTAGCAGAATTTATTGTTCTTTATACTAGCCCAAAAGAATCAACAGATATTTTGCTTTTGATATTAATATAAGAATGAGCAGCTCCTTTTTTAACGTATAATAATAATTTCCAATAATAATAATAATCCTAAATAACAAGATTAAAACTCTGTTAATACACTTTTGCATAAGGCTTTACTGACTGTTGTCTAACTTCGTGACTGTCCACAGTCCTGCAGGTACTACAGTACATGTGTAAATAATGGTGCTATCAGCCTCCCAGAAATGCATGTCTTTTTCTGTAAATGCTGAAATATTATTTTAACCACTGCTTTATTCTTAGAAGCAACTTCAAGTGTGCTCTCAAATATATTGCCAGTTATAGTATGCTAATATTATAGTAAATTATAGTATTACAGCCCATGCCAAGGATGCCATCCAGAGACCTTGGCAGGCTTGAGAGGTGGTCCCATGCAAACCTCATGAAGTTCAACCAGGCCATGTGAAAGGTCCTCCACTCAAAGGGCAGAGAATGGATTGAGAGCAGCTCTGAGGAGATGGACTTGGGGGTGTTGGTAGCTGAGAAGCTCAATATGAGCTGGCAATGTGCACTCACAGCCCAGAAAGCCAACCACATCCTGAGCTGCGTCAGAAGCAGTGTGTTTAGCAGGTTGAGGGAAGTGATTCTGCCCCTCTACTTAGCTCTTGTGGGACCCTCACCTGGAGTCTTGCATTGAGCACTGGGATCCCCAACATAAGAAGGACATGGACCTGTTGGAGTGGTTCCAGAGGAGAGCCACGAAGACAATCAGAGGGTTAGAACACCTCTGTTATGAAGACAGGCTGAGGGACTTGGGGTTTTTTAGTCTGGAGAAGAGAAGGCTCCAGGAAGACCTTATTGTGGCCTTCCAGTGCCAAAAAAAGGTCTACAGGAAAACATGGGGAGGGACTCTTTATCAGGGATTGTAGTGATGCAATGAGGGGTAAGAGTTTTAAACTCCAAGAGGGTAGATTTAGATTAGATATTAGGAAGAAAGTTTTCACTGTGAGGTGGTGAGACACTGGAATAGGCTGTCCAGAGAAGTTGTGGAGGTTCCATCCCTGGAAGTGTTCAAGGCCAGGTTGGATGAGGCTTGGTCAAGTGGAAGGAATCCCTGCCCATGGAAGGGGGGTTGTTGGAACTAGATGATTTTTAAGGTCCCTTCCAACCTAAACCATTCTATGATTCTGTGAAAATGAATATATATATAAATATATATGAATAACTGTGAACAAGATTTGTTGTGTAAGTTTGACTTTGCCCTGCATATTTAACTTCTGCTTGTTTCAAGTTTTCACAGGCACAAACTCTTGTTTCCCTCTTGCACTGGATAGGCTTATACTCAAACTAAGTCACAATATCAAGAGGCAAGTCTTTCTTTTGAAAACACAAGATCAAATCTTTCTGCTTTGATCACAAAGCTTTCTCCTCACTTTCAAATTCATTAATTGGAAGGAAAGGACCACTGCATCATTTGCGCTTCTCTTGCTTCATGCATTCTGTAATTAAGAAGGTTAACCTGTAGTGACAAGGGAGCAAACAAATCTGTTTTACCACTTGACCATTAACAGTTCTGGCTGATGTTGAAATTCAATCTACAAATTAATTTTGCACTTTAACACTTTATGGGTTATTATTATGAAGCTCACTGGTGCTAGCCATACATGTTTCAGGCAATTTTTCATACTTCTTTATTACTGACTAACTGCTCAAACCTAAACTCTGCAAATTCAGAGTTATCTGTAAGATCTCACTGGTCACAAGTGCGCTAATGCAGTAAGTGATAACTTCCCAATTACTTGTTACTGTCTTGCCTGAATTCCAATGGTAATGAAATGAAAGAGGATGTAATTATACATGTAGTCATTTCTTTTAGTTCAAACTAAATGACTAGCGGAAGCTATTGCTACAGAAGCAAAGTCCTGTTCCTTCGTCTCACATTTCTCTCCAGCTAAGCAGCATTTTCTAACCAATTATGGTTTAATTACATTTGCTGTCTCCTTCCTCTGTAAGAAACATATTTAATAGTGAAAACTACACTCTTCATCAGCATAAGCCACTTTTAAATTTTAACTTGATATTAAAATCCCATCTGCCTTAGTAAGTAAACTGTTTTAGCACAATGTACAAAACAAATAGGTGTTTATTTCTGTGCTTCGGGTGAAGGGCAGGCAAGTCAGAGTGGGAGAAAGGCCAGTTTGTATTTAGGTTGCAAAACCTACAGGAACCAGCCCACTGACTGTAGTCCAAACAAACAACAATATTTCTGTCTTTTTATTATCGCTTTCAGAAATGTGCCACTTCTCCATCTACCTATTCACAAGTCATTCCTGCGAAAATCCCACTGAAAAACTTTGCTCTCATTGTGTGTAACTGCTCATAAGCATTGTCTGATATGTGATGTACCCAAAGAGGATACATGAATGAGGCCAGAAAACTAAAATGCATGAGTTGCTAAGAGAGTAGTAATTTTCTCCATTTGCAGCTAATAAATCTGCATCACTAGGTTTTTGTCCCCATCCCCAAGTGTTCATTTCTCTCTGTACTGGAGAACCCACCCCTCCAAGTTATGACAAATGCTGAATTAATTGTATGTGCAGCTGCTTTCTACCAGAGGGTAAAGGGACCTCTGGGGAAGAGGATTGGAACTGGTAATTTATCTTTTGTTCACTGGGTTTTTTGCATTCATTGTTGGTTGCATGAACAAGTGAAAATAAGAATCTTCTTGACAGTGGGGCCCACTTCTGTAATAGACATGTTAATCCTAATTTAGTTCCAGAACTAGAACTGCAAATGTTCTGTAGGAATTTGTGGCTGTGTGCAATGGCGATAATATTTCCATCTCAGAGATGGTAATTAGTTAATAAAGTTGCTAGAGAAAAGAAAAATGATAAATAATTTCACTGGGATGTCTGAGGAATACATATCTAAATCTTTATATTAACAAGTCCTATTTGTAACGGAGAGAATATATCATCTGAAGTTTTGGTTTTGGTTCTTGTGGGGAGTGGGGAGGCGGATTGTGGGGTTTTTTTAGTATGTTTTTATTGTTTGGGTTTTTACTTAAAACGTTACAATTAAAGAGAGGGAGTTCTATGTGGTGGTTTTCTTGGTTTTGTTTTTGTTTTTAAATCCAGGTGCAAAACCTACAGCAATTAATATTAATCTGAATTTGATTATTCGGCTCTTCAGCATTTCATTGGATTATGTTGACTTTGTAATTTGATTGCTGCACAGATGTAAGCTGTGCTGATTGCATTAAAATATGCAAAGGAAATGAAAAATATTACGAAGCAATGTTCAGAAAACAGTTCTTCCTTGCTAGCTGTGAAGACTTCCTTTTGGGAAGACAAAAGCACAGGGTATTAGTGATTATACTCTAATGCAAGTCATCGAGTTAGAAATAATCCCTCTACATGGACAGTAAGTGTTTAGGATGTAATACTTCATTTCTGTATGTATGTATTTATGTATGAGGTATATAATATGCTAAAGTATGATAGTAAAAAGGTCCAATCCGTAAGGGAAGCTCATACACTAGGCTACTGGTTTCAGAGAATTTCTGAGGCCCATATAACATTAAACTTAAACACTCTGCTGTGTCGTTTAGCAGTGTAGTGACAGGTAACTGCTGTATGATGGTTCAGTCAGAAACCATTCAGTTACCACCTGGGCAATTCCTGGCAGTGAGTTCTGGGGCCATCGTCTATCACATATTCCTCTTAGACTGAACAATGTCCACCCGTGGGGAACTGAGTAACAAGAAGGTTCTTCTTGTTCCTGCTTTTGTGGCCATTAAAAGGTGCACTCACCTCTCTATTAGGGTAAAAGCCACTGAGTGGGTTTCTGATATACATAAACTCTGTGTATGATGGGACACAAAGTGGGCCTTGTGTTCCTTCTGCAAGTAGCTTCACCTAGAGCTATCTTGAAAGCATTTTCTGTTCCTAAGTGATCATCATAGGGGGAAATTTCAATAAGTGTTTTCCAATTTTGAATATAAAATAGTTTTTCACTCACTCATACAAAATAATTTTTCAGTAATATTTAGTTTATCAACTGTAAAGTTGTATTTTTTCTACACTGGTTTTCCCACTGGCAGTTTAAGTGCCCAAAAAGAGAAGCATGAAGTAAGGAATAGAGTGAAAATTTAAAACTTTTCATTGTGGTTTTGTGTTCATTTGAAAAATGGAGGGAAAGAAACCCCAACAAGAGTATAATAAAAACATTCAGCCACAATTATTCAGACAACTCCTCTCTGTGACTGAATTCAGGAAGGAAGATGTAGCCCTAGCTGGAAGACTGAGTCTGCCAGATTCGCATACAAATGCTCCTATTGATTTTAGAACAGCTGCTCATAGAGCGAGGAATTGTATTCCCTGTTTAAAATCCAGATCTCAATGAAGAAACCAGCACAAAAAACGTTAAGATATCCAAGAGAGCATCCTAGCTTGGACATGGTTTGTATTTTGTCTCTACTGGGCAACCTGAAGCACAGCCCTTCCCCTGCGGCCGGGGAGCTGCCTCACCAGTCCCGCTGCACATTCCCCCTGCGCACAGATGTGTTCATCCATTCCCAGGGAGAACGAAAAGGGAACTGCAGCCTGGGACTCATCCTCGTGGATCTTATATATAAACAGGAGTGACTGTGATAGCAGATAGATGAGGACATCTAAAAATCTGCCAATGAAACTAACAGCTTTAATGGCTTTTTTTTTTAGCTCAAGCAATCCCTTAAGAGCATTTTTTAATAACTCAATAATCAGATACATGCATAGACTTTCTAATTGCTTCTACAAGTTCCTCTAGTGTCTAATATTGTATTAAACCATGGTAGTAGGATTTCAGTTACTTATGCAAAAATCACATCTGCAATTGATAGAAATATTTATCAGTGTATTCACTAAAATGAAAAAGCATTGAAGCAAGTAATAACATTTAAAACAAATAGGAAAGCACAAATGAAAATGAAACATCTGAATAATTACACAATATGTAGCACAGAATAAATGATATCAAAATTCCACTTCTGTTTCAAATCAATAATGCTGAAATGTGACAGGAACTTGATGATGGCATGTAACTAAAAATTTAATCCAGTCAAAATATCTTTGCAACATACTCATAGACAATCGAATCTTTGCAGTTTTTTCTTAATGAAAAGCAATTGGTTTCTGGAAATTATTATCTTATTTTATAGCCACAATCAGAGAACATATGGAACTAGACAAGAGTCCTGTTCCCAGATTTAACATTTTAATTTACAGAGTAAAGAGAAATAGTGTATTGTAATATTTTGTAACCCCTTCTTCAGGTTTCATTTTGTGTGTGCATGCAGTGATACAAACCTAAAGGATATTTGATAAAAGCACAGAAAAAATAAATTAAATGATGTAACAGCCAGTGCACAGCAACGTAATGATAAAACAGGAACAATAACTACTGAGAACAGTCCTAACAGAAAGCTGTTCTGTTCCTAAGATACAATACTAAGAATGAATGCTGGTATTCCATTACCTGAAAATACCTGAGACAAATTAAAGGAGATGTTGAAATACACTTCTAAGTTGAATGTTTTATAGTTCCTGAAAAACATAGAATGTCATCACCTCACACATTATTGTCCTCATGTATAAAGCTGTATTTCCTACTGACACGAGTTATGGCAATTCCCCTATAGTCAGCATAAACCCCAAGAAGGAAAACTTCCAATTAGTTTACTATAAATATGGACTACTTTACTGTCTTTTCTTTCTTCCTTTTTTTTTTTTTTTGCATGTGCATGTGTTATGTTTCACCTTCTTCAGGGAGGTATGGAAATTGTAAAAGGCATGAGAAACTTTTCAGAAGCAAAGAATCTTTATCTCCGAGAAAGCAGTAGCAAAACATTAAAAGGAGAACAAATTTAGGTTAGATACAGAGATGCAGCATTTAATTTATGTGAGCACACTGGAAATGAGCTTCTCTAGATAACTGAAGAAAGGAAGATTCACATAAGCCAAAGGATAAGTAGATTTTAAAGATACTGCTTGTCCAGTCACAGCTGAGATACAGGCACTGCAACTTGCCGCAACACCACCATAGGACTGTGTGGAATGAACAACCCTTTTGAATGTTTAGCAGTGTGTGGGTTTTTTCTAAACTACTTTAAGAATCGTGATTGGGCACAAGTCAGTGAGTAAACAGCGTGAATGCATACTTCAGAAGTAACACTGCAGCAAATATTTCTCTGGGAGAAAAAAACAGTGGTAAGTTATTTCTGAGGCTTTATGAATGTATAGAATGTATACATAGGAAACACACAGGGAGGGCTCCTTTCAAGAAGAGGTAGGATTTTCTGATTACTTATGGCTAGCTGGTCTTCTTGAATTCATAACTAATTTTCTTTCAAAGCCCTACCCTGCAATTATTATAACTTACGCTGTCACCATCAAGCTGAAACCCACCCAGGTGGAAAAAAAAAAACCACAACAAAATCCTTCAAAGTGCTGTGTCTTAACTTCAAATATCACTCCAACTCTCACGGTCTAATTTTTTTTCTTCATGAAAACCTGTCAAAGCACATAACTGGTAGAACCTGAAACAGAATTACAGAATCCATATAGTCACATATTTGCTCAGAAGGCCAAACTAAAGGATTGCATTCAGGAAAACGATATACCAAAGACTGTTTTTCATATTGGCAACACAAGCACTATTGTCAGGCTACTATAACCTAACTGCTACTGCACATTACCTAAGGTGTGGCAATAATCCGTAAGGATATTTTTATTCCTTTATAAGAAGAGCTACAATTTATTTGCCTGCAGACTATGCTGAATGATTTCATTTTCACTGTGGGTTCAAAATGTTCATTTGAAAATTTGCTTTGGCTCTGTTAATGCAAGATAAGTTGTTATGCATCAAAACTTAATCATATCAGTTACTCCTGAAGGCAAAACCTTGAGAATTAACATTCAAGTGTCTTCCAGATGACTCAGCTTGAGCCTCTGTGCTAATGAACTGATGCTTTTATTGTGGTGTAAGCAAAGCACAAATAGTTCAGGGGGTTCCCTGAAACTATTTTGCAATGATCTTTCAAAGCATGCCCTGGCTAAGCATGCCTCTTCTTCAAAAAAGCCAAATACAGCAATGCAGTGGCAATATGGTGATTAGTTACACCTTTCTATTTTACAATAATGAATTATGAAGGGCATTTATTTAACAAGTTCCTTTTGAAGCTTTTGTACATGATTGCAAATGACATGTGTGACGTCCAGCAGTCCTTTCTTTTGCATAATGGTCACAGATTATACTTAGGAAGAGTAACATGGAGGTAAAGTGACAGCTCCAGTCACTTAATGAGAAGTTTATTAAGAAACTAGGACTGATTATCAGTTGCAAATTAACCATAATGTGAGTAATCAGCAGAGATGTCACATTCATGCAAGAAAAATGATAAACAGAAGAATGTTCATCCCTATGCTAATCAAAAAGTACCTACAGCTCATTACAGAATGTCATGTGCAAGAACCTAGGGATGCAGGGTGTGGGAAAAGTGTTTTTGGAAAATCTATTTGCCAATGTCTCCATACTTACCTTCAGGCTGTATTTGATATGCCAAAGGAATTTGGTTTTTATAGAGATTCAATTAATTACCTACATGATAAAAGCTATACTTGTAATATATAAAAGATTGATTAGATTTTTGGACCTCTAGACTAGATGATGTTTTTGAAGCAGCAAGAAAACAAACTGTGTTGCTCTAAATGCATTATTTTGCTTATTCCATGAAAACAATTGTAAAATGCATGCAAAATTGAAGCCACAGTAATCAGTTTCCTCCCATTTGTTCTAGAAAGGATTATATTATTATTTTTAATCATGAAGTAATATAACTAGCTTTTACAAACTGCAAATTGGTGTTCAAGCCTCAAATCTGCAAGAAAAAAGTCAGCCTGGGCTATAAAGAGTTCACGGTTTTGTATTATTTGAAACATAGCAATTGATAATAATATAGATGAGAGTGCAATGTAATGGCAACAGTAATTTTGGCACAGCCATCTTATTTCTTTTCACTAGTCCTCAAGTGCACTTTGTTCTACCACAGGTAATTTAATTCCTTTAACTCGTCCTCCAGTTCATCTCCTTCTGTATGATATTCTGATTCTCCTTTTCCCTGCAGAGCCCATGTCATCTGAAAACATCAGTGATATCCCACAATCCTTTTTTCTCCTTTTGCCAGGTTCATTACTGAAAATATGAATTCAAGCTTTCCTCTCCTATAGAAAATTCCACTATTTAATGTTGTCTTTCGTCAACACCTTTTCTGGATTTTACTCATGATAACAGTATTCTGCTGAACAAAATTGCTTAACTAATACATTTTCTTGTAGCACAGATGTACTGAGTGTTTTGGGTTGGGTTTTTTGGGGGGAAAGGACTGTTGTTTTTTTGAAGTTGCCTACTTTAGATCATTTTTATTGAGCCATAAATGAAATTAAGAGAACATAGTATGTATGGCACAACCTATCTTTGGTAAATCTCTATTTCATTTTATCCCATTCTTCTGTCTATAACCATGTCTTTATCAGTCTTTCCCTCGTTTGTTCTGAAGAGAAAATCTGTCTGGATCCTGAGTTTTGTTACAGAAATTCCTTGGATAGATTTTTTGCATGCAGGTATTCTGTTATTTGGAAATATTTTTCTTTTTCTATATTTCAGAGTTTGATAGGGAATAATTGACTACAGGTCCAGCACCCTTATACCAGCCTCTTTCTACCTACTATCCAAAATCAAGTAGTTTCCTGACTGTTCTTGTGAGCTTGACATCATTAAATCACCTCAATACTTTTTCAGAGAGTTGAGCTCTGTAGACATATTTCAACTGGCCTATGTCAAATGTGTCAAGATGTGCCCAGGTTTTCCATTGCTATCTTTGGTAACAAGAGAAGGCAAGTCTCAATGTTCTGCAGTAAAGGACTAGATTAATTTTTTATATTCAACAGGAATTTGGAATTTTTTTGTCTGAAATGAAATTAAGATGGGGCTCCTAAATCTTCCTTCTTTATAATTCTTTCTTGGGGTAGGGGTGCTTATATTTCTTTTGAGACTCTATTTTCACCCTTTGGATAAAAAAAAAAAAGGTAAAAATTTCTTCAATTTATAAAATGGTCAGGTTATAGCTATCAGAGGAACCAGGGTGCAGATTGTTTCTCAGAATACAAAAAAGATGTGATGATTCCTAGTGTTCTGAATACATCTTTTGAGTATAAGCACAGGAAGAAATACAGCTAGAAAAATGAACTTTCCTTCTGAAATGACAGCTGTTTGTTTAACAAAAAAGTCAAAATAATCATTTTTCCCCATTGAGGCCAGATGTTTCTGTAGGACACTTACAAAATAAATTTTTAATCTATGAAACAATTTGTCTATGCATATTTCATCCCATTCTAGCCCCAAATCTGCTCATTTTAATCAGTTTACATCTTTATGATGCTTAATAGCATTCAGCAGACCAAATATGTGACTTGTATGTGGGACAGCTCATTCTTACAAAATAGATGTAAGAGTCTCCGGTGAGTAGAGACCTGATAAGCAGAAAAACACGCTGTTGGCCCTAGGCACCAAAACCACACAGATACATGAAATATTACCTGTTTCTAGTTTTATGATGTCCTAATAGAGTAACTGGAGTTTAATTGCTGCAAGGTTTTCGTTTCATGATTCCCATACATATCAGGGATTAACATTGTCTCTCAGCTACTCTGACACTTCTGTAAATGTCAGTGACTCACAGACACCTTTCCCTTTCATGAATCTACAAGTATCATGATGTGCTGCCTTCATCCAGAGGTCACAGGAAAGCAAGAAAGCAGAAGGCAAAGCTGGGGCACACAACACACAGGGAGCTCGTAGCCTATGGATAAAGCTGTAAACCATGGGGAAAATGACAAGGCCAAAGGAGCAAGGAGAGATCAGCCCTGGGAATACTGCTGAAGTCACAGCTTCTCTCTTCCAAAGGACTGAACAACTTTAGTAACTGTTTCAATGAGAAAAATTTAGTGGTTTACAAATTGTAATATCAAATTTATGGTGATAAAATGGCTTAACACAGTGTAGAGATTTGTGTACCAAAAGCTAGGAGGAATTGGAACATGGTTTCCCTTTAAAGCCTTTTAAGGGGTAGTATTTCCACTCTCTATAAACAAGCCAGTGCTACAGGCTCTTGTATGCAGATGGGAGGGAAACCTTGAATTCTCATTCTGTCTGGAACCCATCCTATCAGACGCTGGTCCAAGCTACGCAAATGGGACCCTTTGAGTTCTCCCCCATCACTAAGAACACTTTCAAAAGACAAAGTGAATATGAGCATTATGAACAAAGTAGAACCAACAGCAGTAATGTTAGAAGCCAATATTTCCTTCATGTCACACAAGGATAAACGCAGTCCTGATTTAAATGGTAGATCTCTGTAGGCAAAAAATATCACATGACATAGATGCTGATGATACACCAGCAAGAACTAACAATGTGGCAAATTCCTTCTAAGCTTCCTAGTATTTCTGCAAACTGGCATAATCTGGATGGCATGCCACAAGAAAACAGAATTGTCCTATTCAGTGACCTTAATGAGATGTCAAAGGGTTAATAAGAAAATTAATTTATCCTTTTAACCACAAGAAGTAATTAAAGTCTAAGGGAAATCTGTATCATAATTGAAAATGAGTAATGAGCAAGTGGGATGTGAAGGAAAAATGAGTTTGGTAATTAAGACAGGAAGTTCAGTATAACAAGAAGGAATAATGTATTTGTCACCTATGGCACAATTATATCATGCTGATATTAAGTGGGAAAGCTTAAGCTGGAGCAGAACAATAGACCTGGTGACTGAGGAGGTGTTAGATAGTGACACTGCATCCTCAGCTGGCAAAAGAAACTATTTTCGGGACCAATAACAGGTAGGCTCCTGATAGCATCAGGTCTTTCAAATTAATGAAACTGAAATGTATTAAAAAGGATTAAATACTAATT
Organism: Chionis minor; assembly: GCA_013398295.1. Classification (NCBI taxonomy): domain Eukaryota; kingdom Metazoa; phylum Chordata; class Aves; order Charadriiformes; family Chionidae; genus Chionis; species Chionis minor. The sequence goes on from VZSF01004492.1 coordinate 119,139, forward strand.
GTACTATGTTTATATTAAAGCTTCTGAAGTTACTAGTTCTTTGATCTTCAAGAAAAGGTTCCTGAATTTCACACCAGGAACACCTGGGCTACTATTTTAACAGGATGGGCAAAAATCACTCGGTATCTTTCCGCCGAAGTCAGTAGAGTTACCCCAGTGATGAATCTGGCTCTTTACTGTCTGTGTTTCTTACTGGATTTTTTATTCTGAAGGTTTGAAGCACAGGAAATTCTCATGTCTAGACAAATCCAAGAGGTTATAGCAATTCAGAAGGCACAAAAAAGGTTATGTATCATTGTGTCCTTTATTTTCTGTGGCAGTTGATGCCACTGTTGCCTGGATGTAATAAAGACATGAAAGAGATGAGTAGGATTGCATTCCAAACCTTCAATATAATTTACTGTGCTGCTTAGGAAGATACACTTAAGGCTTATAAAACAGACCTAAAATTAGTTCTGCAAGCACTTTTTTTGATTCTTCAGTATGCAAATGTATAGTTTACTTTCCTTCTACCTTCTCTTCTAAATAGGTTTTCTTTTACAGGCAAAGTTTTGTTAAAAGAACAAAAATGCAAAACCATACATAAAAGCAAAGAGCATGTTGCCATCAGCCTTCTTGCAAATGAGAGACCTGTTGCCTTTTCAGAGATGGAAGTGTGGTCAGTAGCACTGAAGACAAACTTCATTATAAAGTCTTTGCTTACTTCCAAGTCCTTTACCAGTCTTTCCAGCCTTCTTTTTAGAAGATCAAGACAATTAACAATTTAATTTAAAATCTAATATTAGAAATAGAATCTAATAACCAGGTAACTTATTCCCACCATTTGACATCCTTTAACTATCATTTCTAAGAATAAAATTTATCCGCACTTCAGGAAAAAACAAAGGAAGTCAGAGACCTGAGTGAGTACGGACATTTATGTTGACTTGGGTGGTGCTCTAAGAGAATAGTGAGCTTTACTGAAGGAAATGAAATCAGCTTTACTTTTCCAACCATCTGTTCATGATGTCTTTTCTCATGATAGCTTGAGCAATGGAGGACTGAGTTTCAGTGAACACAAATCTATGATGAATAAGCATTATTTGAGCACACGTATTGCTTAGCACATCAGTGTCCTCTCTCGAAGTATTAGGAAAAGCAGCATTGTTTTAAGTAAACACATTCATGAAAGGAATCCAAACAGTGAAACTCATATCCCATCAAAATCATAAAATTAGAGGCTCTTTTATCAAAGCCAAAGTAAGTACTCCAACACAAAAACAAAGCAACAGTACATTTGAGTAACCATACAAATTATTTTCCTATTCTTTAGTCCATTATTTGAATTAAGAAAATATTAAGTTGATGAGCAAGTGTTCCAAAAATGCTATAATTAATGTTATGTATATTCTGCTTAAAAAAAGTGATCAAAGATACCCTAAAAAATAAAGAGTACAAGCTATGCTACTTTTCTCCATAGCATGTAGTAGAGCTGAAGAACCAACCACTCAACCGCTGGAGAGAATACTCCTGTCCTGATCTGTCCTGTCCTGTCCTGTCCTGTCCTGTCCTACCCTATCCTATCCTATCGTATCCTTCCTCATCCTGCACTCTTACTTCCACAGCCTTAAGTATTATGAGAGCTGTTCTCTAAACTTAATGTTTTCACTCAGCTCATATTATTGGTATTCATAAAGTCTCATGTGATCATGATCTTCTAAGCTCCAGGAGCACATATTATGAGATAGATATATATATATATATATAACATCTACATATGATATAAACTTATATTTGCTGTTTTGGAAAACACCTGAAACAAAATGTGAAGTTCTCCAGCAGGGCTCATAACCCAGATTCGCTTATTTACAGACACATTTTATTTACCCAGCAAATTATGCTGCAATGGAAGTTGATTACTTTAGAGCATCTTCCTCTCTGTAGAAAAATGCACCACTTTCACTTCTTAAAACTGCATATGCAGTTAAAAACTGGATATACATCTTGTGTCTTACACAGCTCTGGTCAAGGAACACAGGTANCGATCTAAAGCTCCAGGAGCACATATTATGAGATAGATATATATATATATATATAACATCTACATATGATATAAACTTATATTTGCTGTTTTGGAAAACACCTGAAACAAAATGTGAAGTTCTCCAGCAGGGCTCATAACCCAGATTCGCTTATTTACAGACACATTTTATTTACCCAGCAAATTATGCTGCAATGGAAGTTGATTACTTTAGAGCATCTTCCTCTCTGTAGAAAAATGCACCACTTTCACTTCTTAAAACTGCATATGCAGTTAAAAACTGGATATACATCTTGTGTCTTACACAGCTCTGGTCAAGGAACACAGGTAGCTGAATGGCCTCCAAATTCAGTTACGATGTGTGTTTTGGCTGGGAAGCTCAAACATCATCTTTCCCAAAACCTAAGAGGTGATTTAGTGTTCCTGACTCCTTTCTACCCTTCTTCAGAGAGAGGGAAGAGACCACCTCAAGAAGGAGCTGTCTGCTTCACATTTTGAACATAAATGAGAATTAGAAAATAAGAGCTGGGCACCAGCTGTTGTGCTTGGGAGCTAGCATGGGCATCTAAATTAAGTACCTCCTGTTTCGGCTGAAAACAATGGCAGCATTACCATTCACATTGACACGCCGAGCACGATCACAATTGTTTCAAAAATTGGGCACATAAGAGGCCCAACTGCACTGCTAATGAAGAACAAGTGCAGATATGCGAGGGAGAAAAACTTCTGAGGATGTTATTCTGCAGTTGTATCTAGTAATGTTTTTGCTCAGGATAAAAGTTTGTTTTCTTCACAGCCAGATTCCATGATGATTATTGGTTGGAGACATACAAAGAAATTCCTATTCATTTCTCAATCAGCCATCTGACCCTGAACCCAAGCACTGGCATCCCTCAGTTCTGACTCCTGAATTGTCCACCCAGGTCTGAGTTCTGTTGTACTTTGCTGACTCTGATGAAAATAATTTGGAACTGACAATGACAAAAATTGTTGCAGTGATACAACAGTGATTGTGTTAGTGTATGTTACTGCCCTGTGTATTGTCACAGAGTAACCCAAGCATTGGTGCTTGAGCTTCCTTATCCCCTTTCCTGGCCTTAGATCTAAAGTTCCTCCTTGCCAAAGGCACTCAAGTCACACAGATCCCTGTGGTGTTTACAACAACCTACATCATGTTGAATTGAATTATATTGATGAAAATAATGCAAAATAAGGGCGAGGATGGTCCCTGGAAAAACAGAAAAAAGAAAAAAAAGACAAAGTCAAAGCCAAACGTGCTTGAGCACAGAAAATAAAGCCAACAAACCCCATCTTTTTGGGTGATCTGTTGTCCTAAAGAAACCCCGATAATGGTTTATGTAACTGAAAGAAAAGGGAAAATATCTGGCATGAATGCCTGTAGTATTGTCAGTGTGAAATTCACGGTTTGCTGACTACCTAAATTACCTGGCACACTGCTAACCTTGATCTGAGCTGTGTCTAGGCAAATACCTGTCATTAAAGGGGCAATTAATCTACTATTCTAATGTAAAATGAGGTAATGACAGAAAAGAAAATGAGGTGTCTCACCCAAGTGCTTTCCCATGAAAAACCAAGCAAATGTCATGATTCACAATAACATAAACAGAGAAACTCTTAGCAGGCAAACATTTATGTTAAACACACATCACCAAAGAAAGGTTCTGTCTTGAATACTATTCACATTAAAGTGGTTCCACTAACTTGTAAAATACTACACAACTTACTTCTTAAAGCATTAAAGCTGAGAAAATGGTGATCTACCAGAAAATATTGACAGTTTTGGGCAGAAACACTTAGTTTTCTTTACTGTACAGGAAAATAATCATTGGATGCAAAGTATGTAGTAGGTAACCACAACCTTATTGGGGAAATACTTAATTTACTACTGGTTTAAGTGGGCTATAGATAGAATATATACAACAGAGAAAACTTCTTGTCAGTTTTTTCCAATTTTATAGATTTTTTGTCACACTATCAGGATCTAATAGTGTTCAAATACAGTTGTGGTTTAGTAAAAATGAGGAAATTGGGACTTTCATATCTGCTTTAAAGGCACTCAACCAGAGTAAGGAAATAATTTACTCTACATCAAAAAATTTGTATCGGCTAAAACAAATTACTCTTTTCAAAAAGTGTGGTTTTGTGATATAAGTACCACAAATTTCTAATGAATGGGAACAGGTGATACAATCCAATAATATTTCTAATAAAGGAAAATAAAAGGATGTTGTACTTTTAGTCAAAGAAAACAAATTTTAGCCTTTCTGCAGTGATAGATTTACAAGTGATTTTTACTAACAACAACAAATTACAAGTATAAAGCAACTTAGAAAGCTACAGATGTGATATCCCAATGTGTCACAATGACCCAGGACCTCCTGGGCCCATGTGGACAGCCACAGAGCAATGGCTGCTGAGAAACCTCTTGAGGTCAGCTGCAGCCCCCTCATCTCCTCAGGTCTGTGATCTTTTTCCTCTTGCTCCTCAGTTCATCCACAAAACTCTCAGCATAGCCACCGGGGCTGCTTCTCAAAACTCTTGCAGAGCAATTTGGTTGTTTCTCCCCAATGCGTCACTTTCAAATTTAGAAAATAAATTTAGAAAGCATACTAAGTTTCAGCAAAACAGCTTTTTTCTCTGCATTGCCTTGAAATCCACATGGAAATGAAGAAAAATAATGTAAATTTTTAAATATATCAATGAATTATCAAGATTATGTCAAGGCAGGAGGGGAGGAGATGGTTGCTTTTATCTGGACCCAGGTGGGCAACATTAGACTTTATCCATCCATGGTTGTAACAACAAAGAGCAGAGTATTTTATTCTGTCCAGAGAAACTTCTAAAACATCCTAGAACTACCTTATTCTGAGCTTTAAAAACTATTTCAACAAAAAAACAAAAGCTCTGTTTTAGAGAGAAGCCAGGTCTTTTGCCAAGAACCTCACTAACACAGAAGTTATAACACCTGAGTCCTTGTTAACACCAACCTCCACTGCCAGGACCACCATTTCAGTCATACACTGGGGTGAATTATGATGCTGGAGTTTGCTAATGGCAATGCAGGCAGGATATTTGTATGTGAGAGAAAGGCAGGTGGTCAGAAAGTGACACTGTCACGCATTAACTGCACGAACACAGAAAAAAATATCTACAACCTGAAAAAAAAATAGGTATGTGACAGAATTTAAAAGGAAGCTAGAAGACTGTTGTAGTTTAGCCCTTAAACCTAATGAATTGTATTGGAAAATTCAATAGGACTCTTGCACCTAACCCTCTTCTTTTAAATTTTCTGTCCTAGGAAAAAAGATTGTTGCTCAAGATACCATTAGGAATAACAATTATAAACACAAATATAGATTTGACTTCATATCTTAAAAAAAGGTAACTAGCTAAAGCAAATCCTACTTTTCAAATAAATTAACATATTGATTTCATACCCTGCTTAAAGGAAGAACAGATTAACCCTTCTGTAGGGCATTATATTGGGCAAATCCTCACTTGATCTGTATTTTGTTGTTTAAAAAAAATGAGCTATGTGTGTGTAAACTACTCTAAGTTTTCATTGTTTTTTATTCAAAAATATGGAAGTCTCTGTAAGTTGTTCTTGTTTGTAAAGGATTAATTTTAATACCTAAGCAGTAGTTCATGGCATCTAGAAAGTCAGAAGTGTGAGGAGTGATATACAAATGCAGATGATGAAACACTCCTGGACATAAAGGAGTCATCACATTGACAACTTTGTTATTGCTACTTTGCCTAAATCATAACATCTGTAAAAATCTTTTTGGAAAAGTATTAAAAAATAACTAGGATATAAAATATGATTATAAAATACAGATAAATATATTATTATTTTAATATTAAAATAGGAGTACATTAACAAAAAGTTGGCAAAACAGGTTTAAAGGTGGTGGACCTACATCAGTGACATTTCACCAGTATTGCATGGCTACATACCATTGAATTATTGGCATCTGCAGGCGTCAAGGCAGGTGCAACAATCTCTCTGTAGTAAGACAGTTGCTAGGTAAAAATCTGAAATTATGTCACATTGTATATATATATGTGTGTGTGTGTCTACATATATGTACATATGTGCATACACATATATAAACATATATATACCTATATGTGTATAAGTATGTGTATAGGCACATATGTATCTATGTGCTTGTACACATATTATATGCACATATACATGCGCATGTATAGATACATGAATGTAAATACATTTATACATAGATGCATGCATATATGCACATGCCTGTATAAATATATATGCATGTACACACACATACGCCTATCCATACACATTAAATGCGTGCATAGGCTTTTATGTCTACATATGTGTCCTCGTTTTGGACAGCAGCAAGCAGCTGTGTGATATTTAGTTGCAGTTTGGGTTAAACCACGACAATATGTATACATATGTATGCATATATACACAGATATGTATATCCATGTATGTATATATATGTATACACTCACACCTATACAGGAAATATATATATTATATGTATATATATTTCTTATTGGAAATCCTTTTGTGTCATTACTGAAAAGAAATTGATATTGTTTCCCCTGGAATTTGTCTAGTAAGAAAGAAATATATTGCATGCATTTTCTTTTATATTATTCCAGCCTTCCATCACTACCACCTCCAATTTCTGTACCTGAGAAGAAAAAATAATGGATATGAGGAAACCACAAATAACAAAAGTAAAAACCCCATTTTCTTCTAGAAAATGGGTAAAAGTGACTGTAAATAAAAGAACAATGTATATACTTAGATATATAACAGTACTTATTCTCAAAATACGATCTTCCTAAATTTATTATTTCTGCAAGAAAATATGACAGCAAGAAACCAGCAAGAAGCAGATAATGGACTATCTTCAAAGAGGATCCTTTTATTCCTTACACAGCAGTAGGTGATAAATGGTTCTAATGTCAGTGCTTACTATTTCTTTCTCATTTTATTTTTTCCTTGCAGCATATGTCAAATCAGAGACTAATAACCCCCCAAGATGAGATACCTTGACACAGCTTCTTTCCATTTCCAATGGCTGAAGCTATCAAACACCTGTCACCAACATGAAATGTGTAAGGATGTAGATATTTTGCTCCTTGACAAGTGTTGCATTTTTTTTTTTCAGATTATTAAACAGGAGAGACTGTAATAATGAGATTTTTCTCACAAATCTGTGCTTGTTTTGGACTCTTGCTTAGAAGAATCTTTCCTTGATAGCTCTGAAGAACCTCAGAAGATGGGAATAGGCAAAGAGACTGAATATACACTGACTGAAGATGAACAGCCCAAGTATTGTAGTGACCTATTTTTGACTCCAGAGATGCCTAGTGAACAACTGTCATCCTGAATTTTCACTTGAAATTAGTAATTAACATGTCATTTTAGGTTCATCACATTTTTAGAAGAATTTTTAAGCATCAGCAAAATCTCTTTTCAGTGAACAGAAAGAGTGCATCTACTTGAAAGACCTGATTATTGTTCACTTACTGTTCAAAGTCTGAGCTGTCTGTGATGATTCAGGGAGATAAGAAGAATGTGCTGTTGAGAGTAAAACTTAGATTCAGCGCAGAACTCAGCTGCTATGTATCTGCAGGCAAATGTATTTGCATTTTTTCCTCTTTTCTGTCTGTTAAATGGGAGTAGTTTTTGCTTGCTTTCTAGCATTTTTGTGAATAAAAAATTTATGATTTTGATGTTCATGATGTCATATTCTGATGCTGCCGTTGTTTAGGGCCACAAGTACACACAGCCACAGTAGGTAGCAGATTTTTTTTTTTTTTCTGTAGGAATACATTTTAATAAACACATTCTATATGAAAATGAAACAAGCAAAAATTGCCATGTAAGTGAGCAGGGGACCAGTAAAGAAAGAGTAAATGGATATATTCTGTTCCTCTGGGAACTGCTGAGCAGTTGATGGAAATTTTATATAAAAGGAAAAGAATCAGGAAAAACTATAGTAAATCTGAAATCATACATTCTCCTTAGACTTCAATTTGGTAAATATAAATGATTCATTAGGAATCCATTTCCACAGCTCCAGCTACTGCTTTAGATTACATGTGGGACAGTTTTGAATTGGTAGGTTGCACCTTAGGAAAAGCACATAGAAAAATTAAGCACAGCTGTTCTTAAACCCAAAGCATTTTTTCTATCTATACTACTTAACAGCATCTCCCATAAACCTGAGGAATTTTCATTTGAATATTAGATCAGTTTCAATTAGAAACAGTGGTTTTCCTGTAGTTTAGACTACAGTTGCAAAGCTAATTGTGCTCAAATTCCTGAAAAATTAAGAGCTGGACTATAAGAAAGGGTTAACAAAGGCATTTACTTGCGAATCACTGAAGTTTACTGCACAAAAAAATATTGAAAAAACCCCTTAGATATAGAACCATAGAAATATTAGAGTTGGAAGGGACCTTGAAAATCATTTAGTTCCAACCCCCCGCCACGGGCAGAAGCACGTACTGTTAGACCACGTTGCTCAAAGCCCCTTCCAACCCGGCCTTGAACGTTTCCAGGGATGGGACATCGACGGCTTCTCTGGGCAACCTGTGCCAGTGTCTCACCAGACTCACAGTAAAGAACTTCTTCCTAATATCTAATCTAAATCTACCCTGTTTCAGTTCAAAACCATTGCCCTTCATACTATTACTACAGTCCCTGATAAAGAGTCCCTCCCCATCTTTCCCCTAGGCCCCCTTTAGGTACTGGAAGGACACTATAAGTTCTTCCTGTAGCCTTCTCTTCAGGCTGAACAACCCCAGCTCTCTCAACCTGTCTTCAGAGGTGAGGTGTTCTAGCCCTCTGATCATCTTTGTGGCCCTCCTTTGGAACGGCTCCAACAGGTCCATGTCCTTCTCATGTTGGGATGTTGGGGGCCCCAGAGCTGGACATAATACTTCAGGTGGGGTCTCACCAGAGCAGAGTAGAGGGGGACAATCACATCCCTAAACCTGCTGGCCACTCTTCTTTTGATGCAGGCCCAGATGCGGTTGGCTTTCTGGGCTATGAGCGCATATTGCAGACTCATGTTGAACTTCTCATCAACAAACACACCCAAGTCATTCTCCTCAGGGCTGCTCTCAATCTTTTCTCCACCCGGCCTTTATTTGTGCATTGGGTTGCCCCAACCCAGGTGCAGGACCTTGCACTTGGCCTTGTTGAACTTCATGAGGTTCACACAGGTCCACCTCTCAAGCCTGTCCAGG
>VZSF01004492.1:135808-309815 GCA_013398295.1 Chionis minor
CCTGGAGGACAGGAGAAGTTCCTGAGGACTGGAGGAAAGCCAATGTCATGCCAGTCTTCAAAACAGGCAAGAAAGAGGACGTGGGAAACTACAGGCCAGTCAGCCTCACCTCCATCCCTGGAAGGATGATGGAACAGCTCATCGAGGATGTCATCTCTAAGCATGCAGAGGAAAAGAAGGTTATTGGGAGTAGTCAACAGTGATTCACCAAGAGGAAATCATGTTTGACCAATCTGATAGCCTTCTATAATGGCATGACTGGCTGGGTAGATGAGCGGAGAGCAGTGGACATTGTCTACCTTGACTTCAGCAAGGCTTTTGACACAATCTCCCATAACATCCTCATAGGTAAGCTTAGGAAGTGTGGGTTGGATGATGGACAGCGAGGTGGATTGAGAACTGGCTGAATGGCAGAGCTCAGAGTGTTGCGATCAGTGATGCAGAGTCCAGTCAGAGGCCTGTAGCTAGTGGTGTCCCCCAGGGGTCAGTACTGGGTTAAGTCTTATTAAAAATATTCGTCAACAACCTGGATGAGGGGACAGANTGGGTTGGATGATGGACAGCGAGGAGGATTGAGAACTGGCTGAATGGCAGAGCTCAGAGTGTTGCGATCAGTGATGCAGAGTCCAGTCAGAGGCCTGTAGCTAGTGGTGTCCCCCAGGGGTCAGTACTGGGTTAAGTCTTATTAAAAATATTCGTCAACAACCTGGATGAGGGGACAGAGTGTACCCTCAGCAAGTTTGCTCATGACACACAAAAATGGGAGGATTGGTTGAAACACCAGAAAGCTGTGCCACCATTCAGTGAGACTTGGACAGGCTACAGAGTTGAGTGGAGAGGAACCTAATGAAGTTCAACAAGGGCAAGTGTAGGGTCCTCCACCTGGGAAGGAATAACCCCATGCAGCAGGACAGGTTGGGGGCTGACCTGCTGAAAAGCAGCTGTGCAGAGAGGGACCTGGGAGTCCTGGTGGACAACAGGATGACTATGAGCCAGCAATGTGCCCTTGTGGCCAAGAAGGCCAATGGCATCCTGGGGTGCATTAAAAACAGTGTAGCCAGCAAGTCGAGGGAGGTCATCCTCTCCCTCTACTCTGCCCTGGTGAGGCCACATCTGGAGTATTGTGTCCATTTCTGGGCTTCCTGTCTCAGAAAGACAGTGAACTACTTGAGAGAGTCCAGTGGAGGGCTACGAAGACAGTCAAGGGAATGGAGCACCTCTCTTATGAGGAAAGGCTGAAGGAATTGGGTCTTTTTAGCCTGGAGAAGACTTGAAAGGGGATCTCATCAATGTTCATCAATATCTATAGGGTGAGTCTCAAGAGTACGGGACAAGACTCTTTTTGGTGTCCAGCAACAGGACAAGGGGCAATGAGCACAAGCTGGAATACAGGAAATTCCGTCTCAACATGAGGAAAAACTTCTTTACTTTGAGAGTGGCAAGAGCACTGGAACAGGCTGCCCAGAGAAGTGGTGGAGTCTCCTTCTCTGGAGATATTCAAAACTCACCTGGACACCATCCTGTGCAACCTGCTGTAGGCAAACCTGCTTTGGCAGGGAGGCTGGACTAGTGGAACTCTGGAAGCCCCTTACAAACCCCACGATTCTCTGATTCTGTAATTCATGAGAGACAAACACCCTTTATCTTTTGAGATAGGAATCCCTGTAAGGAAGGCCTTCTCTGTAATTTTGTTGCCATGTGGCAGCCAAGCAAACAGATTTCTGAACTGTAATCTTCAAAGGGTCCACTATTACAACCAGGTATAAATTTCTGTACACCCAGGTCAAAGGATAATTCTATTGATATTTTATACATCAGGAACTACAAATACATCAGGCCTGTTCTATGCTCTACTTCACCTCTTCAAACCTATGCAGTCTTTTAACATATTTTTTTAAGATAAGACTTTCTAGTATGTTCTACACATTCCAAAAATTAAAAATATGTGTTTCACAAGTTATAATGATAATGGTGAGAACTTTATTTATGGTGATGGGTAAGAATTTCCTAAGACTATTTGCTTTACTTCTTTTTTTTCTTTGGCATCTTCACAAAGCCATTTAAGAACAGAACATTTAATGAAATGCAAGTAAATTTTGCTCCTGAGAAACTCGAGCATTTTTTTTAATCAGTAAATAGCAACAAAGAAGTCTGTGAATGTCTTTTCTACTGGGAGTATCAGCTTCTGTGTTTACTCTTGTGCCCAGGAACTGCAGCTTGGTGATGCGTGCTGCTCAGAAACAGACACATTGTGTTGTTTTTATTGATAGCACTTGAACACTTTTTTACTTCCATATGGACAAAACACATCACAGACTGCCAAATCCTGCTGTGTGCACTAGATTGTAGACCTAGCTCTGATATTGCTTTCTTCATGTCTAAAGTAACTCAAGCACATTCTCCACATGAATCACACTGTCCGTGTTGCTTCACTGGTTTAAAGTGTGACACAGTATATATATCAAATGTAATTTAGATGGTGTGTTTCGATATTTCATTGGCACAGGAGCTAAGAACAATAGAATTGCCATAACAGAACAGAACCAATGGTCCATCTAGTCCAGCATCCTGCCCTAGGCAATGCTTGTACGCTTCAGAGGAAAGCACAAAGGCCTTGGCATGCACACAAAATTTAACCATGGAAGGAAATTGCTTTTTGATTCTGTCTGTTGCTCAACTAATGCTACAAAGCATGAGCGTTACTTGTCCCTGTAATTGTTATCCTAGTCAGTGGAACTGTGCATGATAGTCTAATTTATAAATGTCTGATCCTTTTTTGAAATGTGCCATGCAATGTTGTGGGGGTTACTGTGAACATTTATGCAGTGTTGCTGTGACTAAGATTAACTTTTTCTTTCCATTTATTATTTTTTAAATGGGCAACAGATCTATCAGTAGATGGTGCTGCTGCAGAGGGCTGTGTTGGTTCTGTGCAACCCATCATATGGGCAATCAATTCTTTAGAGGATGGTTTATTGTCGGGTGTAATGCAGTCCCTTTGGTTTAATGAAGAGAATATCTGAAAAGTACTTTGACGGAAGACCTCTAGGTTGTATCTATTCTCATCTGGGTGCTCTGTTCCTCTGGAAGGAGCTGACGCCCTCATCCTGCTGTGTCCTACTCCCTCTACAGTCAGCACATGAAAATGTCAATCTGTCTTCTCTATCTTCCCCCAGCTCAGTAAATGATCAAAAAATAACCAGTGGATTGATTTGAAATGATTGCCTAAAGGACAAATGTCATTCCTTTCTGCTGATACCACCGTGTAATAACTCTGGGGAGAGATGTGGGGCAAGTTAATGCCTTCTGCAATCTCTGTTGTGAGATCCATCAGAACTCATGTGTCAGAGTCACATGTCCTGCTATTTGCTATTTTATTTCAAGATGAACTCTTGCTTGAACAATAATCTGGTGAAATGGGAGAAAAATCCAAGTATAGGGACACAACTTGAAATACAAATCCAAAGTGTTTGTAATCAATTCTCTTTCTATACTCAGAGTCATAAAGATGCTAAATTACTGCTCTGCATCAAGTAGAAAGATTGGAAAGGGAAAAGAAGATGTTACTTACTAACCAAAACTAGTGTCAGCAGTTATATAGACACAAATTAGCAAGATGAAAGACATGTAAAAATTACTGTAAAAATAGCAGCCAATCTGCTTTAATTCATTCAAGTCACAACTGTGAAAATAATGATTATCAAATTCCCTATACATTTAGAATTCACAGTTTTTCTAGATGATCTAGAGACAGATAGCATCTGGTAGTGACAAACCTAAAATGAATAGAAGAATTAGAGTAATTAAACCCTATGAAAAAACTAAGATTACAGAATAGACACAAAATACGTGAATTTCATAATCTGCAATAATGGATGACAGACAGTGAGTTTATTCATTCTTTTCTGTCATTGTCTGAATCAAACTGAGTTTTGGCTAGGGAACATTGAGTGAAGTCTAGCAAATCTTCACCAGCCACAGGTTCTCCCCAAATGCTGATTTCATGTCATATTTAACAGAGAATTAAACAGAGTAGAACTAGTTGGGGGAGACATTTAAATGATTTGTAGATTTGGTTTGGACAAGTCCCCAAAAGGTGAATGCTAGACAAATCTTGTTGGATCTATTGGACTGCACATCTCACAAGAAAACATATTTTTTTACCATGACCACAGGTTACTGGTCGTTGTTGATAGGTCTTTGGTTGCTCTGTAAGTTCTATGTCTCAATAATTATAGTGCATCTTTTTTCCAAAAAATGAAGTTTGATTTTGATTCCCAACATGGGAGATATAGAAATGTGAACATCCTTTCCTTTCTAATATACAAAAACTTCAGGATGTTTATGTGTTAGTTTAGGCATACAATCCTCAAATTTATATTTGAAATCTTAAAATATGGGCAGATTCCCATATGCATTTCACATCACATTTGTGTAGATCATAGGATGTGTATTTCTTTATTCCCTTCACAATCCTTTAACTATCTTAATAACAAAGTCATAAAATTTTTGCTAAATTCTTTATATGTGTAATCACTTCCATCTTCTCTTTTCCATCCACTTGTCCTCACAAACCACACAAAGTAAAGTGTGTACATATATATCCAACAAAAATTATATTAAGTTTATCTTAGAGCCACTTTTTATGTATAACAAAAAACTTCCTAGGAATATGAAGCTTGGTACAAAATTGACTCTTTCTGATACTTTTTTCTGGACAGTTTCCCTTCCTCTAGTAAATATTGAAGGTCTTAAATACACACTTCATATGTAGAGTCCCTCCCATCTAAGGATGAATTTTCTAGGGTTTCAACAGTGTACTGTGGACTGATGTGCTATGACCTCATAATATTTGGAAAAGACCATTAGAGAAATCTCCACATTTCATTTTGTGCTATGATCATATTTGGTGAGTAGTTAAGAACACTGTAGTCCAAATTTCTTTATTAATGATCCTCATAAAATATGTGTTTTTTAAATATATACTTGCAAGATTTTGCAGACAGGGAAGTTTATGTGGATATGGATGAAGTTTTCAAATAAATATGTATAGCAGTTTTTTGATTAATTTTATTCTCATAACAGGTTTTCACTGACCTGAACTACAGTTTAGTTTAAACTACAGTCTTCTAATATTTACAGAGATGCGGATAATAGACTGTAACTCCCCAAGGTATCACTCATTAAATTGTACATACATTACTTTCTTATTAGCTTACACAGTGTAACATTATTTTTCTGTCAAAATTTTTTCTAAATCTGAAGCTAGGTGATCCCCTGGCTTCAGATGAGTTTGAAAATCCCATGCTTATTATGTTAAAGTAACGTAACTATGAGGTGTTTATTATAATTTTGTTACTGATCCCATTCCCTTAAATCATATGGAATATCTGTTCCACAGGCAAGATTTTAGCTGGCATTTTTTATTGCGTCTTTGTGAATCAAATTTACCTTACGATTTAACGTTGTGGGTTTAGTGTGATATTTATGGAAGGACTGAGCCTTCATATGACTGTTACAGTGGCAGGATTCTAGAGGGATCTGCTTTAACAGCTTTCAGACAGTGAAATCTGGCTCTTACAGCAATGCTCAAGTAGCAAAGGCATTTGAATGGTGGCAACTTCAGAGCTTTTGCAAAGATTAGATGAGTTTCAATACAAATTCCATTTGTTGACATTGCGCATTCCCTCATAGCAGAAATACTGAAGCTAACCTTCATCACTTTTTCAACAGTCACAAGATTTTATTGCCACAATTATTTAATTTCAATATATGTTAGCAGTTATCGTCCACCTCCTTCATCTCCTTTCCTCCTCCAACATTCAGAAGACAAATATTCTGACCAATGTTAGGATTCAGATTGTTTTACCAAATCGCCTTCCTCGTCATCTTTTCTCCTTCTGTTTGAAAGCTTTTAAAGTTCACCACTAGTTTTCAAGAAAAAAAAGAAAGAAATATTGTGATTAATATGCTCCATGCAATAGTGGCTTATAATACTTGCTTTCAGTGATCAAACTCTCCCCGTGTTATTCTTTAGCAATAATCTATATTCACAATAATCTACAGTGATTCTTTATTTCTGTGTGGCTAGATCCTTCCATATAATGTTTTAAAACATAGAAAGGAAACTTTAGGCTTCTATGGGTCAAGAAACAGACAGCTTTATCTCCTACTCTTTTTTGAATTGGACCCACTACATTGCCTGACATGATATACCTCTGGAATACAGCAGGTAAGTAACATATAGCAACATTTATCCATCTTTAGGACTTATTTGCATTTATCCTATTAGCTTCTACTACCATGTTTTTCTCCAGGATAAGAGATTTATTCCCCCATGCCCTGGCCTAGGACTGGTAAATTTGTATTCTCATAAAAGATTCTTTACTGGTTTAAGGAAATATTTTCAGATTCCTATTATATTCAAATAAATGATTTTGCCTATTTTTACATAAAGAGTTCTGCCATTGTTGAAACAGAAGCACTTCACTGGTCCTTTTTGGCATTGTTCTTTATTGGATTAACCCATACTTCCACATGCAGTCACATTGCTATTCTCATTCTTAATTTTGTATATTAATGAAAATGGAAAGTTACTTTAAACTTCAAGTTTAAATCAAAATTATTTTTAGTATAAATGGTATGCACAGAATTCTTTGATCCTCCATGACATCTTTTCATAGAGCATTAGCATAACAAAGAAGAATAAAAGCAGCTGGAAGAGAATGGTTAAGAATTTCTTTGCTGGCGAATTTGAAATGAGGCAGCTGTTGATCCCAAGGATGTGAGAGTTTCATTTCCTTCTGGAGGTATTTAAAGGACTTTTAATAAGAATACAGAAGAGAGGAACAGAGCATCAGGAGTCCCAAAGTAGACACTAGGCAGTATTTATATCTCATAATTCTGCACTGACATTTTATATTAGCTACCTATTTAATAGTGACTACTGTAAAGTTTGTAGTAGTTAATTTTATATTTCTAAGAGGTCCACAACAGAAGAAGATCTCATCTTTCTTTTCTGTTGTAACTGCAGAAGTCTTCTAGGTTATTCAGGAGTTGTGTTGTAGCTTAAAAATGCTAATGTGACCACCTAGTTGAGGAGCCTTAGTGGTGAAGTTATCTTCAACAGAGAATCAATAAACACGTTTGATTTTATACCAGACCTTTAGGACAATATGTAGAGACTCTTTAGGACAATATTTTTGTTTCAGATATTTTTGTTATTTTTATTCAGGCAGCATATCTCAGTTAAGTTTTATGAAAGCTGCGTTCACAATGAAAATATGAGTTTCCTGTTGTTTGGCTTTGTATTGAATACTTGTTGTAAAATGTCTCTGTACTGCACAAGGTCACAGTTTTATAACCAAGTGACCTTCAGGGGACCAATATACAAACAATGGATTTGTTGGCAAGACAGGCGTTTAAGATACTCAATGAATATTGTCCTTGAGCAATGGTTATCTTAGCCAAATGATAAACGGTGTATTTTATTGGTTTATTATGCATATACAGCTATGATTACACTTTGGTGTATAGTAAGAAGTCCTATAAATATGCTAAGATGAATATGCTATTTAAATGAATAAATATTTTTTTTGCAATAACAAGCTAACCTGTTACTGAAGACAGTTTATAAACATATTAAGGAGTATGTAGGATTTAAGAAGGAAGTCATACTGAAGAGCTCAAGAGAACATTGTTTTTTCCTAATTTCAGACGTCCAGTCTCTGCTGCCCATTTCATATGTTACTGAACCATTCTCTACAATAAGTCAACTTTAGGGTCAACTGAAAGTCAAACCTTATGTCTCCAATGATATAATTAACAAATAAAATACTGTGCAATATGTTCATCTTCCTCTTGTATTTCTGCATTGATACTTGATACACCGTCTTAAAGAGCAGGCTTTTCAGGTTGTCAATCAGATATAAGGTAAGTGAAGCTTCATTAAATGCTTCTAATGAATTTTGTGTTTGTATATTCCAGAAATTCAAGCATATAGCCAACTCATCAGTGTACATCCAGGCAAGCTCCTTTCAACACTGTAGCTTTCTAAGCAGTAGGTGGAATGAAATAACAATTTCTTCAGCTGGAATAGCAGAATATTCATGAGGGAAGGGGGAAAAGGGCTTTTCTATGGCTCCAGCATAAGCAAGAACTTGTTTGTAGGCAGAATTTCACATTCCTCTTTAAAAGAGCTTGTGTGCATGCAGTTAGTTTAAACACCTCAGTGTCTTAATTGAGAACATCTGAAGAGGACAGATGATGCTAAGAAAGCAAGTAAGAATTTGGCAGGGAATTGGCAGGGAAATACTGTGGTTTTGATGAACTATGACATTTCTGACAATATAAACTTCTTGTGCCTGATGTCAGCCCTTCGCTTTCTGCCACGCATAGACACTGTTGGATGTACAGTGCAGGTAAGTTCACTTCTGTGCAGAGGAGATTATTAAATGAATGTAAAGAAAACATGCTCCATGTTTATCATGTTTTTTCCAGTTAAGCTAATCAGTAAAACTGGCATAGAAATGGTCAAATTTAACATTTTAAGAATTGCATTCCAAGCTGTAAAAAATAGGATCTCTGCCAGCTGAGACTTACAGGAGCTTCGTCATCCTAGGGCTCTGAGTCACACACATCACAGCCTGCTCTGTTAACACAAACTGAAATCAATGGCATTTTAATTTAATGTGTCAGATCACAACCTGTGATGGCTAAAGAATGGACAAACTGCCATTTGTGGTGCTTCTGTGAGGGGATGAAAGCCTCTGGTCTAAGTGTAGAATAGATGGGTGGAGACAATTGTTGTCCTTACCCATTACAGTGAAATCCAAGAAGGACCATCAGCTTGAAACTTTATACAGAATGAAAAAATATATTTGACCTAGGCTATGATGAACTTTTGAATTTTGTTGAATATAGTATTGCTTAAGAAAAGGAAAGCATACATCTCATGATGCCCCACGTTCTTTTTTAATTTTTTTCTTCACAGACCATTAACTAACATTTTCAACCATGTGAGATTTCTTATCAAGACTCTTTGTAAGGAAGTACAAAAGAGAGCATGAAGTGTAATACATTACTTATAGGGGGAGGGTGTAGTTCAATCTACTGCTACTACAAAGTACAGTTTAAAGTTCAGAGAATCTTTTCTAGAGCTCTCAGCATTCTAGCAGAAAGAAAACCAGCATCGTGTGGACTTAATTTGTCTTTAACTGAGGCAGATGAACGTTTGAAAGGAGAAAAACCCATCTAGAAGTATGATTTAAATAAGTAGAGGAAACCATGTTTGCCCCTGCAATAAAACTTATATGCCTTATACGTAATATCTTTCTATATTTCTTCTGCATAATAGGAAACATTATTTCAGAGATTAACAAACTGAATCACTGCAGACAAGGAGCAAATGTTTATTTGCACATAGCATTTATACAGCACTTCTTATCCACAATGCAAAAATATTTTATTATTGCAGGTAAACTTTACCACTCTATTGCTATGAAATAAAACAAAATATTGATTTGTTCACTATAATAAGGGAAGTAAATAATGGACCTTAGGTCATCTGATTTTCCATTTCTCTATAAACTGAAGGCTTCAGCTATCTCTATATGCTATTAATATTATTTATTAGGTCCTGGAATCCAGCAGAGGTTCCTGTCCCAGCTTTCTGGCTTCTGTAGAAACACATAAGAGGATACTCTCCAATGACCATTAATTGACCAAAAGGAAATACTCAGCTTCTGTAGTAGTTCATAGTTTTGATTAGCTTGAAGCAATAAGACTAATCTAATTTTTGTGGAACATAGTACCATTTTTCAGGTTCTAAAAGAAAAAATAAATTAAAGTGAAAGCAATGATACACAATTGAAATCACATGCATAGCAACACATTAGAAAACACATTTTACCAAATGTTCCTATGTAAAAAGTAACTCGATTACATCAGATTGAAGTACATTACACAACATCCTGTTTCCCATAGTTTTGATCAAACTGGAATAATATTGTTTAATCTTGTAAAATATTTTAGAATACATTCTCATTTTTAAAAAGGCAAAGATGCATAGATGATAATATCAGGAGTGCTTAAAGTCAGAGACAGTATCTGTAAGGGTCTCGACTTAAAATGATCAAACCCAAAATGTTTTAAAACTGAAATTGCCAAGTTCATATTTGTAAATATTATTGAAAGGTATAAGTTAAGTCATTCTACACTGAAGAATTTAAAAAACATGTTAATACAAACTTTATACCTTATGCTTATAAACTTTGTGCATGGACAAGGCTAAACCGCTCCATATCTTGATATGTTGATTTAAAATTTCAGAGAAGGAAGATTTTCAAAGGTGAAAATAGCCCATTTTCAAGAACCAGATAACTAATTTGAAAATTATGACCTTAATAATTGTGATAAGGATTTAATTCCATTCTTCTTAACTACTGGAAAGAATATGCTGTATTTTGTATTTTGTGTAAATTGTCTGATGAAGAGCTGTTACTTTCCATTTTCATCCTTTCTTGTGTTAACTCTTGATATCCAACCACAAGAGACACTATTTGTGATAAATAACTACATATTCAAAAGTGGTAAATCACCAGACCATCTTTTAACCAGACTCCAGAATCAGATTCAGTTCTGATTTTACTGGATATGTTGCCCTCAGTGTTGTTCTACTAGCATTATGTATTCTAAAGAACAGAGAGTCCAATACTTATATGGAATTTTATAATGGGACACTAGTGAAATAAATAGCAAACTGAAGTTATTTTACTGCACATTAAATAACTAACAACTGGAATAAAGAAGCCAAAAACCCCACAAACAAAGAAACAAAAAGAGGAACGTGAGAATAAAAAATACATTACACAAGCAAATACGATGTATAAATCGTCTTTTAAATGAAATATAGATTTAAACTGTTAAGAAGGCATAGATGTCTTGGAAGGATGTGATACCCTTTTGATAAATACGTGAACAGAAACAGTGAAATATGGCCCCCCTGTGCCCAAGCTGGAAGATTTGTCAAATTCTAACCACCCCTTCCATCTGTCCTTCCAGCCTGTCTTTGTTTTGGCGTTTTAAAATTTATCCCATCATTCCCTCTGTTTTTCCTTTTTAGTTTTGCTTGCTCACCTGCTTCTTTATGGCATGTCACAATATTGAGCTGTAACAGGCTCTAAAATTACAGTCACTTCTTAGCTCACACCTAAGTCTTTCAGGTTCTTCCACCTTGAAAAAAATAAATTGAGAGGAGAGGAGAGGAGAGGAGAGGAGAGAAAAAGGCAAATCCATCTGCAGTAGAAAGGTAAGTCTGGTTTCAGGAGCATAGATCAGAGTTACATTAATGGTATTGCAATACTTTTACAGTCATAAGACTGATTTTGCATTCACATTATATTTGTTGCCTATGTGGGGAATTTCACTAGGAAAATTTCTAAATTCCCAAACATTGCTCTGTATTTTAGTTTTCCATCCCAGTTTTGCCACAAAATCACTGAGGTCCTACCTCAAAAACATGCTGGGGGTCCGGGACTTTCCACCATATGAACAGGTACTTCTGTCTGCATGCAGCTAAACCCTGAAGAGATAAAAGTCCCAGGCCTCAAAGGCATTCTACCACTCCTGAGCTAATTAGCTCTGCCTTTTGATAGGAGCAACTAGTTTTGCACAATGTAACATGAATGTACTTACACTGTTTTTGATTCTTGGACTAGCTTAGTATTAGTTTCAAGATATTTACCCAAAGTAGATATGTCCTGGATGACTTTGAACAGACGACATAGCTACTACAGCAGGAATCAAAGACCTGGGAAAAACTTCTATGCAACATCAGACAATACTTTTACTTACTACAGATACTGTAACATCTATATGAATGCTGCATTGGATACAATGCAACCAAGTTCAAGTCTTCTCATTCTTTTCTTTTCTTTTCTGTTTGTCATCATATTTATCTCTTCCTTATCTGTGGTGTATGACATTAATGAACACAAAAGGAGAAAAAGTGAGTTTGTGCAACCAGCACCTGTATTTCCTCCTCTGAACTGCGGACTGGAAGCCTCCTCTAGGGAAAATTGTACAGAGGAATAAACACCATGCCAGCAGGGATCATTGGTGGGGCAGATCTGGAAAAGATGGAGCCAGAGTGCCTGTTGCTGGATGTCCTGCCCCACAGTAGGGATATACTGGGGCAGTGAATGTGCATACTTACACATGGCATTTATGTATGCAGGGAGAAAAATCACTTTTCACACATGGCTTTCCTGAGGAGATATCAAGCACTGAGCTGAGTCCTGAGTCCCTGGCACTGAACAAATTGAAGTAACAAAGTGACTCCAGCAGAACTGATTTATAATGCTTCAGTGAGGGAAACCTATCATGATGCTAAACTTCAAGTAAAGGAGAGTGCGGAAGGCATCTATTACCATTTTTCTGGCTGCCTGACACCTCCTGTCGTCGTGAAGCAACCCGAGGTCACTGTTTCTACAGGAAATACCAACAATTGGAAACAAGACCTCAGGAGATCCTGCTGCAACTGGGCTGCAGAGTTTTTCTTATGCTTGGAAGATTGTAAAAACAAGCCACAATCCCTCTATCAGGGCCAGTATGGTATTTTCTGTGTTTGTTCCCAATACCACAATACCACAGAGATGACCCCTATTCCTTGTGCACCCACTAAACTACTTGTAAAGCATTAGAGCAACAAATAAGTATGAGGCAGGTGTGTTCATAAAACAGTTTTTTACCAGGCACTTGTTGATTCCAGACAAATACCAAAGGAGAGCCTAAAGGTCTTCTTGCCCTCTAACATTTATATACTAATGCCTAAAAAGACTTTGAGTATTTCAGTAATCTTGTATGCTAAGGATGTGATTGTCTGCAATTTTACTGGAATTTGTCTACCCTGAACATTATCATCATTAGTGAAAATCTTTTAAATGGGAACTTGTGTTGTTGTAAGGCACTAAAAAATAAAAAGACTGAATTGTACATGTGCTCTTGTAAAGAGATATACTTATCTATAATTTTCTTCTGATATTATTTGTCACAGCAGCTAGGAATGACTAATTTACTCCTAGACATGCTTTGTTTATTATTTTTTCAGACATCCCATGATATAAATGGTGGAATATACAAGGCTTTGCACATAAGTAATGGTTTTGATTCAGAAGTTTTACTAAAAAAATTACCAAAAAATGGGTTTGACTAAAACTAAAGTATTTTTACCCTCATATTTTCCTCATATTAAAAAAAAAAAAAAAAAAAAAAGAAGAAATCAAAACCTGTTCCATTTGGACAAAATATTTTATTCACTCAAGTTATTTATTTTTGTATTTCTTTATCTGTGCATCTGTCGGTTTATCTTCAGAAATGTATAAAAAGCTTAAATGGTAATGAGTGGTTACATTAAAAACATAGTAAATGGCTCACTCGTAGTAAAATTGATATTAACTAGAAAAATGAAATGGAAAACGTAATCGAAGCAACTGAGGAAACCTGTTGCTGCTAAAGTCCTTTATACTGCCCCAACACTATTTAATTATTTACCTAATATTAAAATAGACATGATTTATCTGTAATTAAATTAAGGAACTAACCGCTAGACAATGTAGCTTTGTCAATAAGTGGTATATTCCTGTCAAGAGAGTGATGAACTGTAGGCCTGGTCAGCAAACCAAGAAACCTCCTGGAACTGCCAAGATTAGGGGAGAAGTAGGTAAAAGATAATTTCAGCAGGGGGAGATTGTGACCACCAACTCAGTGACCACCTACCCAAATGACACCACCTACTCAAAAGAGAACAATAGGAGAAGACGACAGAGTCAGCGCACTAATTTGCATGGGAAGCGAAGAAGTCTTGACCAATCCTTAAAGAGAATAACAATGAATATGTATTAATTGGTTTAATATGTAATAATCAATGTATAAAAGTGGAGATTTTTGAAACAAAGGTGTGCTCCCATTTCGGGACAAGCATCCCATTTCTGTGCATTAGTATAATAATCTTGGAAATACCTCTGCTCTGTGTGTTATTGGCTTGCACACCAGGTAAAGAACACAGATTTGGGACAGCACTCTCACCCTTTTTTCCCATTCCTAGAGTACTCACTCAGGAGTGCTCACTCAGGAGGATTCAGTCATGTTCTCCCTTAGTCTGAAGCAATTTAAATCTGCATCTTCCATTTTAATTCCCTGCAGAGTACCTGGGTGGGCTTCCTTCAGTCCCTTTGACTGGAGATATTTCAGTTCAGAGATGTATTCATCTCATGATTCTTTAGCTTGGAAACTGGGACATTTATTTTTTTAATACAGCTGTGACTTATACTAATAGATGTGAAACTACCATGACACAGACATTGTCCCATGATTGTTTCCCATTAAAGCGCTAGCACAATGTGGACCTGTAGCAAGTGGTGTCCTCCAGACAATTTCTAGGCATAGCTGGGATTAGCAGTGGAATCCTTCACAGTGAGAAGATTGGATCCAGCCACCATTTTTTTGGAAGATAAGAGAATTTAGCTATATGCATACAAGCTGTAAAGTTTCTGTCAGTTGAGATCTGTTTTGACTACTGGTATGCTTCTAAACTTGAAGAAATGCGCCAGATCTGTGTTCCAAATCAAGCCAAAGAATGGAAGTGACCTGCTGTAAGGAGACAGCAGCTTTTTTGGCTGCTATAATTTGGGAGATGCCCAAATTATAGAAACCTCATTTTTGCCTGAATCTTTTGCAAAGAGGAAACAGATGACACCTTAACTCAATTTTGTGAAGGGATACAAGAAAGATAAAAGACACATAGAGGTTCAGGTCATGCCCCAAACTTTTAAAATTATATGTGGACAATTCTGTCCATGAAGGCTTTAACAGCCTTCCCTTGTTAATTTTTCTAATCTGAATGCAAGAGGATGGTGTGTATCATATTAGATATCCTACACACTCTGTATACTTGTAAATGCAGAGTTTGAAAGTAACGGCCACCAATCACTCATCAGAGTCATTATCCCTGTGTGACAAGACCATAAATATACTTGTTTGAAGATAGATATACCCATTCAGTTCCCAAAGCATATCAATAAAACCTGCCTGTCACATTGTAAGTGAATGTTCACAGAAAAAACAGCTGGAAAGCAGTGAAACATAGTGGAATCAACATGCTACTGAAGAACTGCGAAGCGTCCACAGATATTTTTTCTCAGTATTGCTTTGAATTAGTTAACAGTAATAAACTGTTCGTGACAAATGCTTTTCCTGAGTCTTTCCATAGAATTCCAGATAAGGTAGAATGAATATGCCTTAAAACACCATCGTAAACAAGAGAGCCCTTTAGGAAGGACAAGCAATTGATTCTGTTATGTTTTCATTATTTTGACATTGATCTGAACAAGAAGTGCTGTATGAAGTTGGTGGTACTCTCACATTTAGATACAAAACAATGCATGATTCCTTCAAGGATATGTATTGTTCTAGATGGCAAGGCAGAATATATAAATATGATACTTGTCATGAAGGAGCTTTTGAATTTAAGACCCTAGATTGCTTTATTTTTTTATTACTTTAATGAAATTACCCTAATAAAATAATTATACAGAGTATTTTCTCATTCTTGGTTCTTCAAGAGATTCCTACTGCAAAATTCTTGAAAACTATTTGAATAATAAATAGGAAAAAATGTTTTGTGAAAGTTGAAAAGAGAATGATTAACTACATTCAGGATCTTGAATTTTATAGTAAGCATTTCAGTCTGAAATATTTGTATTTTTTAACAGCAGTATGTGACACTTGAAATATGCACAGAATGACTTGTAGGTTAGATTTGCAGAAGAGGTATAGTGCTGGAGTCCTCTTGATATCTGGACTGCTCTGTTGAGCGAATGCACGCATGCTTGTTCTCAGGTGTGTTTACTGGATTATGAATCCTGATGGAAGCAAAAAGGACTCAATTCTGCCATTCTGTTGAGCAGACAAAGTGGAAGGAAGAAAAGATTTGTCCCTGTCATCTTAATTTTCTAAATGCAAAGGCAAGTTGTCCATCATAAATGAGCTAATGTGTTAAAGGAAATAATGAGTTCCTGCAACAATTTTGGTTGGTAGCAATTGTGACATCTAATACTAAATAATAATGCTAAAAGGGACACAGCAATTTAATTTTAATTAATTAAATTTCTTTTCACATTATCTTAATAAAAAATACCAATTTATCAACTAATTTTTCATTTTCCATTTAGGAAGCACAATGATTTTTAGCACTAACTCCCAAAGTCATTGATTTTAAGAGAAGTACTATGCAATACCCATTATTAGTTAAGTACTGCTTTGAAACAAGCTTGAAATTTCGTAACATGTTTGGAGTGTCATGAATAATACTTAATTTTTAATTTGTTGGAGTAGTGATTTTTTTTTTTCATCTAAATTGTATCTGCAGGGTTTTAAAATCTTAATAGAGGAAAAGTGATGCATCTTACATTCTCTACTATATTTACTGCAACGTAAATGAACATGCTTGGAAAGCATGTGTGCTGCTCGTGCAGGTCCTCCTGGTAAACCTTTTCCCCTGGTTGTCTATAGCTGTTAAAACTTCATGCCTGTTTTTCGTTTTAATGTCAGAGGGTGGGGGCTGAAGCGTTGTCCTGCTTTTGTGGGTCACCAGGGTCCAAGGTACCTCATTCTCAGTGGTATCCACTACAGGAACATGTTTATGAAACCACCTATCTGTCACAGCTGTTCTGATACTTCACAAGCTTTTTAACGTTTTCTTTCAACTCAGCCACCTGACATAACCGATCATTGACCTGTGCACACTGTGTGCAGATACTTACCTTTCTGCCAGGAGAAGAAGTGTCTGGGCACTCACTGCAACCGACCATGTGTACTAAAGCCTCCCTCCTTACCAGTTCCTTCTGGGTGGATGCATCAGACATCTGAGGGGCTTTCTGTGTAGGAGCACTGGTTTTAGATATGAGGTGAGTGATGACCCTTTTGACAGAGACCTTAAGCACTTCCCTGGGCTATGGACAAACAAGCAGGGCGCCGGGCCCTTCCTGGACACCCTTCCATGCAAACTGCTGTGCAAACTGCCACACTACTCCCTCACTGATGTGGCATGCCCTGTTTGCCTGCTTTGTTCGCAGTGCTTCTGGTGGCTGGTGCTCCCTAGGACTGTTTGAATCTCCAGCAGTTGCTTCCAGAAACACCCACTCTGACATCTCAGCCTTGCTTGTGAGAGCTGCTGGCTCCTGGCAGAGCTCTCTGCTCTTTGGATTCCCCTGGCTCTGGGAACACCCTGTCCACTTCAATCTAGCACCCAGCTACAGAACTTACTGTGTCCAACACTGGGTTCCTTGCTGGCTGAGACTCATTCAGTAGGTATGCTATGTGGATTCCTTCTGCATCTCATTTATTGTCATCTCACCTGCTTGCATAGGTGCTGTAATATCTATTAGTGTCAGCGCTTTGCTTGAAGATGAACAATAAGGACTACCCCCCCACTACACTCCTTTTTCTTTTTGTATTTTAGTAGAACTGAACTGTGATTTGGTAATCTTTACAGTGCATTACTGTACTGTAAATAGAACTAAAAGACAAATCACGGGCCATGGTTTTCGCCATAGTCTCACACCACCCCACTGTAATCAGCTGGACTGATTCTGTCAGATCCAGGAACACTTGTTGTGGAGAAACAATAAGATTTGCACGCCAACACCCAGAACATATGTTAAGCACTACCTGTTTCATTGCAGAACTGCTAATTTAGTGAAAGCAGACATAATAAAAAAAAAAAATCTTTTCCATGTTAAAAGTGAGCAAGATCCAATTTTTTATTTTTCTCCATGCTGACATTGAAGTCTTTTCTTCACTTTAGTGTTCTTTTCTGGACCAAGACTATCTTAACTGCAGCAATAGGGAATGCTAAACCTGTTGAGCAGACAAAAATGTCTTTTCTCTTTCTAGAGGAGCAAAGCTTATTTAGAATTATATAGAATCATAGAATGATTTAGGCTGGAAGGCACATTAAAGTTCTTGTAGTTCCAACACCCCCCTGCCCTGGGCAAGGAAACGTCCCACTAGACCTAGTTGCTCAAAGCCTCATCCCACCTGGACTTTGACACTTCCAGGCATGGGGCATCCACAACTTCCCTGGGCAACCTGTTCCGGTGCCTCACCACTCTCAGAGTGAAAACTTTCTTCCTGAGATCTAATCTAAATCTACCCTCTTCCAGTTGGAAGCCATTACCCCTTGTCCTATCACTACATAGCCTTGTAAAAAGTTCCTCTCCAGCTGTCTTGTAGGCCCCTTTCAGGTACTGAAAGGCTGCTATAAGGTCTCCCGAGACCTTTGTGTCCCTCCTCTAGACTTGCTCCAACAGGTCCATGTCCGCCTTATGTTGATGGCCCCAGAGCTGGACACACTACTCCAGGTGGGGTCTCACCAGAGCAGAGTAGAGGGGGAGAATCACCTCTTGACCTGCTGGCCATTCTTCTTTTGATGCAGGCCAGGGTATGGTTGGCCTTCTCAGCTGCCAGTGCACATTGCTGGCTCATGCTGAGCTTCTCATCAACCAACACCCCCAAGTCATTCTCCTTAGGGTTGCTCTCAATCCTTTCTCCACCCAGCCTGTATTTGTTCATGGGATTGCACCCACTCAGGTGCAGGACCTTGTGCTTGGCCTTGTGGAACTTCATGAGGTTTGGACAGGTCCACATCTAAAGTCTGTCCAGGTCCCTCTGGATGGCACCCCTTCCCTCCAGTGTGGCGACTGCTCCACACAGCTTGGTGTTGTCAGCAAACTTGCTGCGGGTGCATTCACATTTCATAAGCTTCTACTCAAAATGTTTTGCTCCCTTTGTGACAGGCTGTGTAGACTTGGAAACAGCCATGGGAGGAAGTACTGAAGCATTTGGTGGTTGGACATATTCCATTTACTTTCTGAAACACAGAGCTTTCACTGTGTCCTCTTGTCTCTGATCCTTCCAACAACAAAAATTGCTGGTCCTGTTCCTTGCAATCACTGGTATTAATGAACGACCTTCTGTACATCAGAAACATCTCCAGTCTTATACAGCACACAGCTGTGTGACCAAAACACTCACATTTAGAATATGTTATTGTGGGGTGGAGGGGAGCATGATTTAATTCTAAACCACTAATGTCCAGTTTTAATCTGATTCAGAATACTGGATGTGATTAAAACTGATTATAAATGAGAAGCTTCTACTTCATTCAATCTACTTAATGTTTTAACCTCTACTATACAGAATTTGCACTTTTCAACAATTCCTTATTATAAGTCTTAATAAAGGGCTTCCATAAATCACCTTGCACATGTTTGGTTGTGCAAACAAAAAAAGAAATTACAAGTTGCCATTTGCCGAAAGAACTTTAGGTTCAGAGATTTCATTTGCTCGTTTTAGATATAGCCCTTATATAAATTTGTGTGACTTAATCTTCCTCTTTTATTTGCCCTTTGTCATAGGACAAAATAAAAACCAAGGATAAAAAGGATCAAACTGCCAGCTATTTTTAGCATTTCATAAATGATTTAGAATTAGGTTGTCCTTTCTGTACTTACAGCCATAGAAAGGAGGGCTACACATCTGTTTGTGGCTCCCTTGTTTCAAGGGCTGCCCTGTCCAGAATTTGAGCTGACTACACCTTAGTGGAAGATCAGAAAAGCAGAATAGAAGTCTAGCTTGACTTTCTCTGTCATTTATTTTCTTTCATCAGGACTATTAAAAGTCCAACAACAAAGCACTGAATGCCTCAGCTGCAGATCATCAAAGACTTAACTTCAATATAGGAATTTTCAAGTCACTCAGACTCTTCATTTGCTCTTTGATACAAACAATTTTGGCCACATAATCTGCTGAAAGAAAGTATCACAAACTTTGGAATCTCAGCCTCTTTTGTTAGAGAAAGCATGACATTTCTTTTGGGTTTTCTGCCATGTCAGCTTTCAAGAGTTAACCATATCATGGCAGTTGCGGACACTAAAATCTGCTGTCTACTTTCAGCATTCACAAAGCAAAATGCAGGTTTTAATTAGAATGAGTTTTACTATAGATAATGCAGTTCATACACTGTAATTCAATTCTTTCATTTGTCTCTTGACCAGGATGCAGATTCTTCCAAAAATTTGGATGCATCTGTTCCAGCTTTGAAGTTGGTAACTTCTTTCACTAATATCATCATACAATGTTTGAAGTCAAACTGCAAAGGATTAACAAAATAAAAGGAATCATCTTGTTTTCTAGATATGAAAATTAATGTCTGTATATATTCAATAGTACCATTTTAATATATGTAAAAGTGTCACAAAGAAATTTCCGTGTTTGAAAACACAAGAGGTAAATCAGGCATGTGAGTGGGCAGGTGCCTGGTACGCCTGGAGGGAGCAGTTTATAAAAATATCTCCAATAACTGCCTTAGACACCCATAAGGGGCAGATTCTTTGTATGTGTTATCCCTCAGAGAGATTCACATGTTCATACCTGCTGGAAACTAAAGTCATCATCCATGGCTGACTACTTCCCAGGTATAAAAGATCTGTTCAATTTTCAGTGCTTGAAAAGCAGGTGCTTCTGAAACCGCTCTCTGGTACATCTGTTTAGAGGCAGATGAATCAATAAGACAGGGCCTCTTGGGCAGGTAACTATTCTGACCTGCTTGAAAAGGAGGTCACTGTCAAGGGTGCCTCCAAGGCATACTCTGTTCAGCCAGCATGCATACTGCATTCAGTAGCTGGTGGCATGGCAGGTTTGTTTTAAAATGAGCTACTAGGCATGTAACTGGACTCAGGACTGCAGGGTGGAAACTTGTTCTGGCAACCAGTCAAGTCAGTCTGTCTTAAAGGTCACATAGGCTCTATAATAACAAAGGCCTCATCACCAGACTATATAATTCCTTACCATTTTACTCTTTTATTTATTTTGCCTGCTTTGCCCTTTTTTCTCTCTGCTTCACAATCTTTTCCCCATGGTGACTCACAACCTGAGCTTAGATAACCGAAAATAGATTCCCTGTGAGGAAATTACTGTTTTCTATAGTGTAAATCTACTCTTTCTTCAGTGCACCATGGCCAAACAGGTCCAAGCCCTGGCACCACTGGGAAAACCCCTCAGCTGATGGCTCCATGTTGGGGATCTCTGCCATCCAGCTCTCCAGCAGAGGAAAAGCACAGCAAAACTCAGGGCCTTTCTTTCTGTCCCCCATACAGTTAAGTGGTATGTCTAGGGACAGCGGGTTTACAATATAAATTAGCCCTGCGACACTGTAGGACTCCCCTACGTCTGACTTCAAGCCTGCTTTTTCTCACTGAAGTATCGTTAGTAGAACATAGGAATTGAGGTAAGAGTAGTGTTACAATTTACTCTTAGCAAAGACAGGGCAAAGCGTGAGATGTGATGTGGTTCTCCTTGGTGGATGTCAAGCCAACATTTTTACATTGCAGAATCAGTAATTACACCACACTAAACTAAATTTTCCTGTGAAAGAGATATCCTGGCTGCACCCAGTGAAATACAAAGCAGAGACTGTACACCCATATTCAAAAGTTCAGAGTAATTTGGAACTCTGTATTTTGGTTACTTTGTGATGTATGTGGTCTGGTGCCTTTTATTCACTCCTGGTGAACAATCAAGAGTGACTGCCTCTCTGTAATTCTGTTCTCATTGTTTATAGACTAGACCAACAGAAGACGTAATACTAATTGTATCCAAAGTCCATTGACAAACATAACGTATCTGCTATGGCAGAATATAGGATAGACTTGCATATGCAGAAAGGTAGATACCAAAACATGTCCATCTGCTGTGTCGTTGTTGTTTGTTCACTATTTTCTCTGATTCTTTCAGTCACTCTCTCTCCATATATTAGCCTGAATATAAACACATTTTTCGCTTCCAGTGGTTCCAGTGGTAGAGGTTCACAGACACCAGCAACTCAAAATTCTTGTAGCATACTGACTTGAAAATGTTAAGATACCATTTTCCAACTGAAAATTATTTGGATTGATTCCTTGCCATGTATGGTTTTATCACATTTGTTTATTTTGTAGCTAAGGCATTTGATTTAAAAAGCTCAGTCTTTCCATATATAAGCAGCTATATATGTATTTATTTTCATCATTATCTACCCCTAGAAGCTAGTAAGATATGTATTACACAGTCAATAGGAAGGGTATCCAACCAGCTCTCAGCAGAGAATTTCCTAACACAAAAATTCATTTAAATAAAATTCTGATACAATTTTAATTCATCAATCTTGTGATCTTATTCAGACACATTGTGTTATATCACATGCCATTTGTCAGCAGCAGTTTGGAACTTTAAGAACAAAACACTACACATGCCACTTTTTGACCTCAGCTGTAAAAACTTTGTCTATAATTCTCTTACATGCTTGTATTCTGCATGACTGGATTAATGAATACAAGAATAACAGGCCTCCAAGGTGATTTACATGCATTGATTAAATGTCAGAATTGAAATGCACTAAGTTCTATTACTACAGACACTGAGAACAAAGACAGGGAGATTGTAACCATTGGTTAAACAAGTTACTTATAAATTCTTTTTAACATATAGTTGTATTTTCTTGTTTTCCCAAAAGGATATTCAAATAACAAAATATTTGGAAATTTGTACATAAAGTTATTTAATTTTGCAGTTGCAAGACATCTTATTATTTCTTTTACTGTATGCTAAAGTGTACAGTACAGTAAAGTTGGGGAAAACACTAATTTTTGCAACATACAAAATGTTTGTGGGATAGTAAATGAATGATATGAAAGGAAATAAAATTAAAATCTTGTGTTGGTATAACTTAATGGAGAGACTAACAGTAAATATCTAATCCACCACACAGTAGTTCTCCCCTCTGATTTAGTATGTTCTTCATCCCTTTGTTTATGGTGTATAACTATCCTGAACACAAGACCATTACTTCTGAATTGTAACTGGTCATTAAAAGATTTGAAATCTTTATCACTGGAGATATTCAAAATGAGTCCAGACAAGGTCCTGAGCAATCTGTTCTAGTTTACTGCTCATTGAGCAAGGAGGGTTGGACTAGGTGATGATCAGTCTTTCCCAACATTAGCTATTCTGTGATTCCATGTTATATTCCCAGGATCAGCTTAGTACATAAATGTTTGTGTGGTTCAGAGTAGGTCTGGTATGTCACTGATGAATTAATGTCAAATCACAGTGACCTGAGGAAATATTTGTCCTCTCCTGTAGTGCTTTATAATAACAGAGTCACGAGAGAGAAGCAGATAGCTTAGAATCCACTAAAAGTGGACTAGCGATTTACCTCTTGAAAATATTTGAAAAATGTGAATATGACATGAAGAGAGATTGTTCAATTAAATCTCCACTGAAAAAGTTAATTTTCTTTCACTACCACTATACATTAAATATCCATCCTAACTACCACAGCAAAGCATCTAATAGCGAAATCTCCCAGGAGACTAAACAACCTGTGAGTGACAAAACTCCCTTCACAACAAATCAAAGAATTTATCAGGGACCCAAAATGTTAAAACTAGTGCATGCTTCAGTATAGTGCTACCTCCAAGTTTTATCCCCGACCTCTGCACAATACATCATATGTTGTTTTATCTACATGTGACATGTTAAATACAGGCTAAATAGGTCCGCACTATTACAGTCAGATAAACTCTGCTTGACTAGTTAAAGCAATTGAAAATTGTGGGACACTATTGTGTTCATTTGAATCTTTTATGCAAATTCAAAATAATGACTGATTCAAGTACATTTGAAAGGCTGAAGCTTTAGAATGTTTACATATATATACTATTTATATTTTTCCCTAACCAGTACAATTTAGCATGTACTGACTCAGCAAAGTGTTCTTCCCATCTTCCCATCCTGATTAAATCAGAGGTTGAAAAACTTTAATAGATTACTTCAACTACAGTATTTTGGTCAAAGACCAAAAGAAGATATGTCGCATCACAAGTAATGATAATAAAGAATACTGAAAAGCAAAGACATTCAGGGAATTGAGATAGATAACTCACGAGTATAGAAGGGGGTTCATATCAGATATCTCTGAAACAGCAGAGAAACAGGTGGTAAAAATCTGAGTGTTCTTGTGGGCAGGAAAAATAGCATCTTTACTCTCAGAAACTTAATTCAACCAGGATCTAAGAATGAGACAGAAGATGTGCACATTTTGAAAAGGGAAAGTACAAAAAACACCATCAAAAAAAGCAAACAAACAAAAAATCCACTTAAGACTGTATTGTTAAGAATTTGTGTATTGTTAAAGATTTGCTCTCCAGCTTGATAGCTGATTAATAAGGCTCTTCAACAACTTATTATGTGAATGTATGTATATACAACTACACATTGTAGCTGTACTTCAATGCTTGTATGTGGGGGCTGACAAACATTCTCTTGTATCAGTATTACATAAAGTATTCCTGTCTCACTTCAGAAATCTTTCTGTCCCATGTTCTCTTCCAGCTCCTGATGTTTCTGAATGATTTTTCTGTTGTTTACTGTGGTGATGAATGCCAATAAGAACCATAGACCGGATACTCACATGTCCTGTAATGTCTGGTCTTTACCTCCTTCAGGGTCAGGATGGGGTTATGATTCCCAATTATAGGAGACTACTTGTATGAAGAAATAAGCATTGCCAAATCAGACATTTATTTTTAGTGTCATGAAGACTTTTTGCGAGGATGATGAGAAAAAGACAGATAGCTTATAAAGACATCAAATAGTTAATTTCCAGTTGTTCACAAAAGAAAGAAGCTCCCTGAGGCTTATGCTGCATCTTGGTATTTATTGAACTTTAAGCTACAACCAACAGGCTGGTTAATAACAATTCATGCAGCTGTCAATCTTTTTGACCAATGCCATCAATATTTCACACTGCCAAATAACAACAATTAAGAACCAGAACTGAAGAAGCACTCAGGGCAAAAGTGTTTCTAACACTATAATGAAATCGACGGTGTAGGACAGACATTTCCAATAGGCATTCAGAGAAAGGTTTTCCTGTGATTCTCTTTTCAAAACAGTGTGAATCAGTGTTCTTTATTACACACTCAAAGCGTTCACGCACTGGACAAATTTCATAACCTTAACCCATAAAACTCAAGTATATTTTTTGGAATGCACATTAATTAATGTAAACTGGAATTTTAACCTGAAAGTAATGACTAGATTTTTATGCACAGCAAAATTTTTCAAGTGTTAATTGAGCATTTCCATTTTGGTAAATATTTACAGTCAGCATTAGCCGAGACACCTGTCCTCCAGCCCAAATGAGTAAAAGCAACCAATTTATAAATTATTTTTCAAAAGGTTAATTCAAATGTTCATATTTCACTTTAAATGGGCCATACCAACAGTTCTGCTTCCAACCATAAATACAATCATAGATATAAAAACTTTTTAGTGGTAACCAGCAATGTCTGAAAAAAACTACGAAAGGGAAAAAAGGAGCTATGCTTTTCCCACATTAAATTACAGATTATATTAAGATTTTATTTTAATCATATTCAAGCCCAGATACTTAAAAATATTTAAGTGTTTTCAAAAGAATGTTTTTAAAGGATGTTTAGGAGTATGTGTGTCCTAATTCTAGATAGATAAGACTATACAGTCTACAAAGATTTTCAAACTGTCTGAATTTACATGTTTCTCCAAGCCCACTCTTCATATCTCTTAAATGACTCCCATGTCCAACACATATGTCTGTATTTCTCCTGAGTTGTAATTTGAAGTTACAAAAATGACCAGGTAAGATTAAAATGTTAGCCATAATATCTATTTTGATATTTCTTGCTTTTGCAGAGAGTTTCAGAACAGCTTTGTAGCTCAGATGCTTTTTATTTTATGCCATTGAAGAAAACCAAAGTAAATGTCACAGTCCATACCAGTAAACAGCTTTAACAAATTCACAGGAGTGCAAACAACTTTGTGACTTTGCTGTCTTTTTAAAGGTGTAATATAAATCCCTATGTCTTACAGGCTTATAGTATATTCTGCAACAGTTTTCTTACATCACCAAAGGACTCCTAATCATCTGTCCTTCTGAAACTAATGGAAGTTTTAATAAAAAATGGTTTAATTAGAACACAGGATAATATACATATATTACTAAGACCAAAATAACAATAACCATGCAAACAAAAAACAGACAAAAGAATGATTAAGAATTCCACAAGTACTTGGAAACACCACGTAATGAAAATAAGTGAAAAGGGAAATTTGAAAGATGTGGGCTTGCTTGACCATTACTCTTTAAATTGAAAAGATGTAGGCATCACACCAGTTTAGATCAATTTTAAAATAGATTAAAGATTTATGTTACTTACAAACAAAAAAAGTCGCTACAACCCTGAAGGGCTTTTACATATCCCAGATAGAAAAACTGTAGCCGAGACAGGAGGAATAGATATCTGTCCTGTAAGGATCACTTTGATAATATTGGTAATGTTGCAGTAGAAGTAATATTTGTAATTACAATGGTTATACGCATTGCACTTAAATATTATGTGGTTGTTTACAAACATGTCAAATAAGTCAGAATTGTCAATGGCAAACTACCAGTAGAAGACATGAATATGTATTTGCAAGATTTCCAGTAAGGATTAAGGTCCCTACGTTTCACATATTACAGACATTTATTTTACCTCTTAAGTTTATTACTCTTTTTTATTATTTTTTAGTTTCTACTAGTGTGGAATATTGTACAGAATTACTAAAAAATAAAGACTACCTATGTAAGAAAGTTCTTTTAAAAAAGTCTCCTTGCAGTAGCAGTCATACTGATGATGTTCCTTTCCTAAAGGCATGTAAAGATCTCATCTGGGACCTGGATGTATTCCTTAGACTAACAGTACAAACATAGGCAAGATATCTGTAACTGTGCAGGAGGGAGAGAGAGATTGACCACAAACATCTAGCTTGAACTGGTGTGTTTAAAGCAATGGCTCATCCTCACAATGTCGAAAATTGCTTATTCCCCAAGGGACAATACTTTATTCCTATTTGTCCTGCTGCCAGTCTCTAGTAGTTTCATTAAACCTGTTGATGTTTCTGTCCTCTCCAAGGTTATTAATCTTCTCTGCTCCTCCTACATATCTGTCTTGCTGACTTAAGTACTAGGCTACCTGTCCCTTAAGCTGTGGAAGTTTTCAGTGGAAGGACTGAAATTTATTGTTTTGTTGGGGTTCTTTCCATGTTTTGTTTCATTCAACATGCAGAATGAGGAATTCTGAAAAATACATTTTTTTGAAACGGACAGTACAAATTTTGTCACACAAGAAAAAGGATGTGACCCTGATCTGTCTTGAGAACAGAGTCTATGTACAGATGTAGGGGTATAATATGCAGAGGGCTTAATTCCTACTAACCATTTTGTCAGTTTCAGAAAGACCTGAAACAAAGTGGCGTTTTTGTTGATAGGGGAGTGAGGGGAAAGCTTTTTCTTCTTGTAGCTTGTGCTTTCCTGCTGAAATTTTCAATGTAAAGTAAATCTGGAGGAATGACTGTTTCAAGTCTTCAGGCAAAGAAGAAAAATAGCAAATAATTATATGAAGTAAGAATTATCCCCACTTACGCATCTGTCCTACCTACTATTAAATCTTACTATTAAAATTCAACTTGGGAATTAGATTCTCAGCTATGAAGATTTAAGGAGTCGGACTGGCTTTTAAAGACCTCTTCTGTTAAACAGAATAGCTGTGAGGGACCAGAAAGATTGAAGCAAAAGTGCTGCATTGAGGAATGCAATTCTTACTTTTTGATCTGTTTCCAAGGTTTGCACATACTGTGGCTTAACCCTGGCCAGCAACTCACTCGCACCCAGCCACTTCCTCACTCTTTGTCAGATGGATGGGGGAGAGAGTCAGAATAGTAAAAATGAAAGAACTCAGAGATTGAGGTAAAGATAGTTTAACTGGTAAATTAAAAGATGCATGCAAGCAGAACAAAATAAGGAATGAATTTACTTCTTCCATCAGCAGGCAGGTGTTTATTCATGCCCAGGAAAGCAGAGCTCCACCTTGGGAACAGGGACTTGGGAAGACAAACACCCTAACTCCAAACATCCCTCCATTACTCCTTGTTACCCCAGCTTTTATTGCTGAGCACGGCATTCTACGGTATGGGATATCCCTTTGGTCAGCTGGGGTCAGCTGTCCCGCCTGTGTCCCCTCCCAGTCCCTTGTGCTTTCCCAGCCTCCTCGCTAAAAAATTGGTCTGTTATCAACATTGTTTTGGTAAAAATTCCAAAGCAGCACCCTACAAGCTGCTATGAAGAAAATTATCTCTATCCCAGCCAAAACCAGTACAGCATAGAAATATTTACTGGTTATGACAATGTTGTTCCTGGCTGTTGAAAATGTTTGTTTCCTCTGCCATCTTTCAGATTTCAAATACAAAATCAGGAGGTTATCTTATTATTTCCCAGCTGGTTTGCGTTACTGTATGTGGATGATGTAACATTTCAAATATTGCGTTAAGCATCTAGTTAATAAATTCCTGCTAGCTGACTTTGTCTCCTAGGAAAGTGAAATATAAAAACAGGTATTAAGTGCCCTAGGGTGATCCTTGAGAGAGAATCCCTGTGTTCATGTTGAAGTGAGTTAAGACAATTCAATGTGGCTGAGGACAGGTATGTTCTGAATTTATAACACTGGGCTTAAATCGTAGCTTTTATTGAACAAGAAAGAACATGAACACATGTGGTAGGCTGACATCTAGTTTATGCTACAAAGAAATGTTTTCTCACGAATAACACCATGAACATTTTGATAAGTGTGCTATTTGTATTTCCTCTTTGCCCAAACAAAATACCAATATCTCAGGATCTCTTTTGGACTACCTTGCATAAAAAAAAGCACATATTATGGTGCATCAAACTGAAGTTCTGGTGCATTGGGTCAGCAAAATATATGACTTCCTCTCTGGAGCTGGAGTCCAAAATCTAAAACTCACCAAACAGTACTCCATAGAATATATTTCCTACTAAATATTCTAAGTTGCATGGCAGAAGAAAGTTTTTCTATATGTACAGAATATGTTAGAAGATTCAAGGCAATTTGTCTGCCCACACAGACCTGCAATTCAATAGAAATTACATCTTTTCTTCTTATTGTGGAGGAGCCAGAGCTAAAGGAAGGGAACCCCAACAAACCAGTTTTCTGATATAGTAGAACAGAATGAGCTGGGCACCTGCAGAGAATATATTTCAAGTATATATTCTTACTATATTTTAGGTTTGAAAAGGTTTGAAAAGCACTAGGTTTGAAAAGCCTTCATTAAGGAATGTGTGGGGTCTAAATAACATATAGCTTTGCAAATAGAAAATTTGCAAAGAATAAAACCACCGGTTTCTAATTATAAAGAGGAACTGAGAAATTTCATCTTTGTTGCATTTTCAAACAATGATCTCCTGGTGTTTTATGAAAGCAATCTGGAAAAGATTACTTCCTTGATGCATGTAAAATAAAGGCTGGTTTACAGTTGCTTGGATTGATTCAAATTTATAAATTATGCCAATAGCAAAGTCACCAATAAAAACTAAGATGATAATTTATGGAAGAATAAAGAAAAAGAAAAACATTCAGGGTTCCCACAATCTGCAGAATGCAGTGTAGGATATTTTTTTCCAGTTTGTTTGTGGAAGCATTAGGAATTATTTAACTGACAGATCTTACTTCTCTGCATTCAGACCCATGTTAAGGCCCATCTCACTAGCGCGGAAAAAGTGAGCAAAGAAGTTCTTATCATTAAAAATGAAGAGACAGACTGTTTCTGGAGTGTGCAATTTGCAAAATAATAGCCCTGGGTTACAGGAACATAGTGAGACTGGCAGACTGTGCAGCATACTGTATAGTACAGTACAATGTGTCTAATTAAGAAAACAACTGAAGGGTACAAGGTCAAGTGCAGAAGCACCTTTTGTCTCTTCCCAGTCACCAGGTTTAAGATGACTCAGCTCAGAGCCATAACCTCTACTCTGTGCTCTACTAAGTTGTTAGGGAGGATCCTGTTTCTCTGAAATCAGCGTTAATGTCCCATCAATATCAACATGCCTGGTATTTCATTTGTGTAGTATGAGTTGGTTTCTGGCTCTGCATAATGCACTCAGGAATGAGAAATTCCCTGCCTTCTCAGAGTGTTCAAGTCACCTGGAGCAAGGCCATTATATGCATTAACTTGTGTGGTTCAGTATTCCTAGAGGAAAGCTCTGTTAGATATTCATCTTACAGCATAGTATGGATACATCCTCTTGTGATCAAGAAGCTACCTACATGGACAAAGTTATCTTTACCAACTCTGTTTAGTCATAATAAAGACCTCAAATTGCTCTGAATAGCTGTTGCTATTTTGACAGAATCCTTGAATAACATAGATGTATTTCCTATGCTCGGTGTTCCAGGTCTATTGGGTACACCTAACTTTCAGGTAACAGATTCAGCTAAAAGGATTCTTCAACATTTAGTTTACCAGAGTTTTCTTGCACCTACTGTCTTCGTACATTTTGTTGTATTTTCTCTCATGTCTTCCTGTTCCTTTGTCTGAGCTACCGCCTGGATTTGTAAAGCCTGTTAGAGGCGAAGAATGGCCTGAATCCTCCATAGTATGTAGAAATATTTTTTACTGTAGTTATTTCTTATTCAGTTGGTGTAAGTAATATTTCCCTCTGTCCATGTACTTAACAAATGTAAAGCAAAATGGTTCTTTTCCTAGAAAAGACATTATCATAATAAACCAATTTTTGCTAATTTATATTTTTACAAAGGCATCTCTTCTGGATGACCCTTTGGCTGTTGAATATTACAGTTAAGTTGGTACATGCTGTTAAAAATATTGCTCTATTTTGCCTTTAGCAATCATGCAGCAAAATATTGCTCAGCATGAAAACGAAATGATAAAGATAAGGCAGTTAACAATTGCAAGATATGCTACTATATCTCCTGTTATTAAAATGAGTAACACAAGAGGATTTGGAATACATATCCGTAATTATTTTTTTCTGTCTATTCAGGAAATATAGAACCAATGTTAAAAAAAAAAAACCCAAAAACAAACCACCACAACCACAAAATCAGTTTTTATTTTACTGGATTAAAACAATTTTTTTTTTCTCCTTCAGGGCTTTTTCCCTGCACAATGGATCTGTAATTCCAATTGATTTTTTTAAAGTACTTTTATCAGTTATTTAGACAAAATTAACATGCCACTGCAAATATTGAGAGGTTTAATGTTATTACAACTGGATTTTCCATATTTACCCCCTGAAAAATGGCTTTTCCTAGACATAAAAACTCCGCTAATTGTATTTGCAACCTGACATCAGCAGTGTCGTCTTCCCTTGTTATGGCTTCTGTCCCCATGATATCTTGAGATAATGGTGAATAAAATACACAAACCAGATTAATAAAATAAAATCTTTTAGAAAATATGTACTTGATCGTAAGAATAAGATTATTTCATTCACTCATTTACCACAGGTGACCCAGTCCAGTGGCTCAGACAGAATTAGGCAATTTATGAAGAGTTTGAGAATAAAATTAAAAGTCTTTTCTGCATTCCTCCCCATGTAATTACCAAAAGTGATCACACCATAAAATTCTATACAAAATTTACCATGTCGTTGGAAAAGAAATAAGTGCTTTGCCTACTGAATGTGTATTGGGGGACTGTGTTACGAACTTATTCTTGTAACTCCTCCTTTTAATTATTTTTAAAGAAACATGGATATAAACTATCTGTAAATGTATTTAGCCACAGAGCTAAAGAACTTTGACAGGA
Source organism: Chionis minor (assembly GCA_013398295.1). Lineage (NCBI taxonomy): Eukaryota > Metazoa > Chordata > Aves > Charadriiformes > Chionidae > Chionis > Chionis minor. Next base: position 167,612 of record VZSF01004492.1, read on the forward strand.
AATGCTTGAAGGGATAAAAAATAAAGCTTTGTATAGGTCTCTCTTCTAATTTGATATGCGCTATATTTCATCAAAACAGCGTACGTATTTGATTATAAACTTTCTTCAGACTACAAATGGCATGCATTAGAAAGAGTCCAGATTCAAGGAAATGCGATGGCTGAAGTGATTCCGTTATAGCGTTCTTCTGCTGGGATAAACCCTTTTGTCAAAATTAGACTTTCTGGAAAGTAGAACTTTTATTCTTTCAGAAGTCTGCCCGTCTCCTTCTTTAGGCCAGAATTTTTTGTCAAATTTTTACTTTTAAAGCATGGTCATTGCTTCTAGATCACTGAAATTGTATAAAGTGGTTGAGGTCCTATTAGTTTACATGACTTTTCAGGTACAGATCAAATGCATCAAGACCTCTTCTGGTAGCTCCAGTGACTCTGTGATCTCTGCCCTATGAGTTGTCAAGAGCAACTTGGAAAAAGTTGTATATTGTCCTGCTCTGATTTCACGCTCTGATGGCATCCAAGCTTTAAATATCATGAAGCTTCAAGTAATAGAAACATCAAAGACATCTGTCAACATGAAAAAACTTAAATTAATTAGGAAGAAAAATGAAAATCCTTAGTCGTACAGAAAAACATATATCCATTCCTCTGAAGGCTCTAAGAAACAGTAATAAAACATTGGAACTTTGCCGGAAATATAGTTTCAATACACATAAGTCTCCTTGCCATCCATTATCTCCTAACAGAAACATCAACAGTAGGGCCTATTGTTTAATTATGTTATCAAATTTTAGTAGCTAATTTCTTTAGCTTACAACATAGGTTGTATAGCAATATATTTCTTTTATTACTAGTGAAAGAAAAACCTACAGTAATGGCCAAACCTTTTCAGCAAACACTTTTTAATTTAATTTAAATTGATTTAGCATGTAGCATTAAAGTGTAATTCAAGGTGTAAGGTTTTTTGCCCACAAGAAACAGTAACTAGTTAGTCAGTAAATCCAGACTATTAAAAAACTATTGTTGGAAGGGACTTCAAAATGCCATTAGTCTACTTCTTTGCCCTCAGGCAGAACATCTGTTATTGCCCCCAGATGTTTGTCTAATCCAATCTTAAAAGACTCTAGTTCTGGAAATTCCCAAATCCCTAAATAAGGGAGATTACAAATTACACAACATTTTCTCTAATATATAACCTCGGACTCCTTTCTTGCAATGCAGGGTATGTATGTACTTTAAGGTGTTTATAATTTATTTCAGCCATGTTTCTCAGATTTTTGAACTGTTTCTAACTTCGCTAGGAGAAAAAATCAAGCCCTCATCAGGTCCACATTGGTAAGGAAGTGGATAGATTTTCCAAATTATTTGAGGTTGTTTTATTGTCCAGTGTAAAGTTAGGAACAAAAGAAAAGACTAAAGAAATAAATTTCTTCACAAAAGCAATCAGATGTTTTTTCCTCCAGATGCTTCTACTTGGATTCTGCTTGGATAGTGGGCTGAAGATAATAAACCACAAAATGAGTAAGTACTTACTTCCCTTTTTCCAAGTTTATAGTTACAGTTTACAATCCAGCCACAACATAGAGTAAGTCATTGCTTTAGTTTCCAGAGCTGCAGAGGTTTTTCTCCAGTAAAAGGATTTATTTGAATATCTTAAATGTTTTGGAATAATATTATTTCTGGTGGTAAAGGTCTATATTGTAAGTAATCTAGAAAAATATATCTTTTAAAGAAATCTTAGCAAATTGATCTGGAAGACAGGTAAGTTGTCATTCTCCCTGCTGAAGGGAGATCATCTGTTCCTGAGTAAGTTCTGACAGACATTCCCACTTTATTTCAGAAAGTTCCCATGTTAGAAAGCCCACAGTCTCCCAGAGCAGACTGCTCCCATGCATAGGTTTGGGAGTCTGTTCTGATGTCTAACCTGAGTCCCCACTTCTGCAGTTTAAGCCAATTAAACACGTGGTGATCTGATATTCTTGCCATTAGTATGAAATAAGTCTGTCTTTTCTGTTGGGAAACCCCTCAGGCTTGTGGTGCGAGAGGTTTAAAGAGAGTACAGACTCTTTTTGACAGCTCAAATAAAAAATCAACGGGTGTACTGTTCGGTAACAGAGAATTATGCTTCTTTTAATGAAGTCTGATAATTTATAGTGTCCTTCTACTCTTTTTCACTTAAAGCCATGAGAAAGTATGTGAGGGGTTTTTTTGTGGATGAGAGGGTTAATTAGTTCTCTGATCACATTCTCTAGTTGCTAGTTATAGTCCTTGCAAAAAAAACAAAAGAACCAAAAAAAACAAAAAAAAAACCAAACCAAAAAAACCCAAACCAAATTCAAATGGATTCATTATGGTAACCAAAACTAGATTTTTTAAAACTAATTCTAAGTAATAGTAGTAGAGGTGTTTTTGACAGCATAGCTCAGTTTTTACCCAGTATCTTGTGTACATGTGAAAACTTCCACTTTCTGTAATAGACAACTACTCTTTGGGTTTTTCAGGAATTAACACACCTTTATATTCAGGGAGGGAGGGTGTTGTCAGGAATTACAGAAGAGATGTTTAACCCCTGCCTACTCATGCAATCACTGGACCACAAAGTCCAACCCCAACCAGTCTGTTGGTAACAGCCACCAGATTTGCACCTGCATGCAGACAGAGCCTGGTCCCATGCTACACGGTTGCTCCTTTTTTTAAGGAAGAAGAGGGAGCAAGGAGGATGGTTATTGAATTCTTGGGTCCAAACCACCCGCTATGTATACCCATGGAGCAAGAAGGGCTTCTCTTAAGCCCTGCAGTTCGTCAGGAAAAATGGCTGCATGGCAATGGAATTTCTGATAATGATTCAGGATGCAGTATCTTTATTATCCTATTATTATGCCCTGATGATTATCCATTGTTTTGGGTATCACCAGATTAGAATATGTGAATGCTTCCCAATCCACTTCATATCAATGAAGTTACCCCAAATGTCCTTTCTGGGCAGTTCAAACTGAAATGGTTGAGTTTGCAGACTGGGAGCATGACATACTCCAAAGACCAGCAATGGCAGCTGGTTAACTTCTTAAATTATTCCATCTAGATTCACCAGATGTGATCTAGCTGTACTTTCACTGTTAAGCTTTCAGTGCATGTTAGGAAAATTGGTATCCAGAGTAAACCAGACAGTTTGCTTTCCATCTTCCTCAGCAGGCTTTTTTACAGTAGGATTGACATGTTTCTTCTATTGTTCTAGGTCCTCGATAGCCTCAATATTCTTTTAGAGTTTTAAGGTTCCAGAACATTTATATGAAAGGTTAACTACTTCCTTCTCCCTCACAAATATAATATTTTATGCATTAATTTAAGTAAGTATCAGTTGCTTTGAAAAACAACTTCAGGCCATGAAAAAAAAAAAAATCTACATTTTTGAAACATCATGCACTATGTTATAAACTTCAATATGTTTAAATGTGTTTATTTTTATTATCTCTGGATTTCTGCTTTTATTTTCAAATGTTTTATATAGACTTTCAGTATCTGTTCTGTATTGCTGATGACTTTTATTTTGGATAAGAAAAGTCTGATAATAACAAAAGTTCTGTCTAATTGTACCTCTGTGGTATAATACCACACCATGTATTTTGGTTTTCCAAATCAGTATTTACCTTCTGTTATATTTGCATATATACCTCTTGTGGTAAATGCTAATTGGAAGTGTCAGAGTTCTATTTCAATTTAATTAGCATAACTGCATACAGAAAAGAGTGAAAATCTCTTTTAATTTAAATAATATTTGTTAAGACTGCCCAGAATATCATTGTTGTTGGAGTTTCCTAGGTAACCTCAAGAATTTCTACTGCCAACTTACAGAACAACTTGACACCTGGAAATTCCTGCAAAGTTACTACTTGGAAAAGGGTTGCCATTTAGCTCCCTGTTTTATGCCATTTTCACCTGTTCTGCACAAAACAGATCAGAGAATGTGATTTTCGGAATTTTCTTCTTTAATTGTTTCATGCTCCTATCTTTTTGCTGTGTGCGTTTTGGGGACTGAAAGTCTTATTTGGGAAATGTGTTCCCTGATCCACTACGCTTGCAGAGAAGATAACCAGTCCCCTGTGTGGCGATAGCAGAGGTGATGCCAGGTGGATGTAACTGCTGGCAAGATCTCTAGTTCTACCAAGTAGATCTGCCAGTGGAGTTTGTTCCCATCAAAAACACAGGATCTAAAGAAAGCAGTTGGTATTTTCTGGCATGTGTGTGAGTCAAGTGAAAAATGGGTAAGTGTGGTTTTCAGCAATGACATATGAGGTAGGCTGTGAAACTCAGCTATAGACAGATGTATGAGACAACCCTTTCAGTCAGTGACATGCATTCTGCAGGCTTCCTAAATTTCCCACTTAATTTTAGGTAAGCTATTTCTACTCTGCCAGATTTCCTCACACATGGTATTCAGAAAGAAATTCATGGGACCTTACAAGAGGAAAGGATTATTTCAGGTATCATGGAGAGGCCACAAAACCTCATTTCCCAGGCAGTCGTTACCTACTAGAAATTCAGATCCACAATAAAACATCCAAAGCTACAGCTGAACTATCAGAAGATTTCCGCAATATGTCTGAAATCTGCACAGGCAGTTAATCTGACTACAAGAACTGGACAATAACCATGCTAAAGCTTCCAAAAATCTGCAAAGGGGCCTTTTTCACAGATTTTTAAACTCCTCTTTCACAAAAGCACACATAATCTCCATTCTCTTCACCGAAGAGAATAAAATCCTTATATTTATGTATTTATGAATGAGTGACTACACAGTCATAGGGAAGATTGAGGGAACTAAGGGTTAAACCACAATAAGAACTCAGTGCTCTTCTTAGGGTAAAAATGTCCATGGTAACATATACATAAACAAAACAATATAAAGTTTACAGGTGTTTAATTTTGAATTTTTTAAAATTAACTTAATTTTCATACCTCAAGCTTTTACAGAAATTACTGAGGCACATTAAAATTGCTATCAAAGTGGGTTTTTACTATGAGAACAAACAAATCAAATATTGCAAAAACTTTTCTATATAAATGGAAAAATAAGTTTTTATTTATTTTTAATGAAGGGCAACTATCTTCATAAACATTTGTTTTTAAAAACACACAGTTTTTCAGCAAGGACTGTGATGGTGAGCCTGCCTCCCTCCCCACGCACCAACCTGATGTTTATTTCCTGTAACCCTGCCCAAGTGATAACCACCCATGCCCGTCATAATGGGAGCATGTAGTTGTGATGGCGGCATCCAGGGCTCAACTTGTTTTCAAGATGACAGATAATAACACAATAGCCAAAGACTGACTTAGGCAATACTGGTACTGTGGTCAATATACTAATATGACTATAGGTCAATCACCTTACATACATAAAGAGCAAACAGATCAAGAGCCCTTTGAGCTCTCCTGAACGGCAGCGAGCTGCATGCCAGGATCCCCCCTTGAGTAGAGACACCCTCAAGGTTCTTCTTTTAAGGTTCAGAGATTCTTGGCTGCAACAGATCTTTGGTATGTGCCTAATAGCATGTTGAATTTTGTAATCTTAGCTAAGTGATATAAAGGACTGATTGCGCATATATAATCCTTTAGACATAAACTGTTGACCAAGTCTGGCACTAGGATTGGATCCAGCCGCACCTAGACTCCTCTCTCACAAAGAGGTAAGAAAGCAAGGGGGTCCTTTCTGAAACCTTGACTCAACAGGAAGGTGTCCCTGACAGCTCTAGCTGACCCTGTCCTCTATGCAGTAAATAACTAAGTGTAGCTTGTCATTTTGAATCTTGTTAAAAGATTGTCACATTTACCATCAAACTTTGTTAAATCCCTGTTTTATATCGATAAATGTATTGCTGCTTCTCTCTACAAGCGAAGTTCATCATCCCAAACAAGGATTCTTCCCCCTTTTAGGAAAAAAAAAAAAAAAAAGAGATATAACATTAGGTAGCTTTAATGGTACATCTCTAAGCATTTGACAAAATTAGGTCTGTTGTCGTTTGGGCCATTAAGTACCATTAGAAGGCCACAATCAGAATTCCTAGAGCAACAGGTTATAATGTTATTCAGAGATGTACTTTAGCCTGATATATGAGGCAAGTCACAATTCATCTTTCCTCTCTTTCTCCATTTGCAATATACTAATCTCCTTTAAAAGTGCTTTTAGATAATCTTATGGAAGCTGGTATCATTTCCTTCATGCTACTGTATGAATTGTAATAAAAATTATACCTTTTCAGAAAGACCTGGAAATGGTACACTTCAGTATCTTATTAACATGAATATTACGACAGTAATATTGCATGCTATGAAATTTCATGAAAACTAACCTCATGCTAGTCACTAAATAGTGTCCTGTGTGGAACAACCCCGTTAGAGGGGTTGAGTAACTATCTTTGGTTTTTCCTAAAGCCAATGAATTACTGTCTTGAATGGAAATGAATTCTAAAATAATTTAATGTATTCCCATTCAAATAACATTTTTGAGCTTTACTGGAAAGACAGCCTATTCCTCAGTGCCAATGCTGAGACATTCGCTGAGATTTGTGCAAGAAGAAATATTTCCAGGCGTAATCCATGGGCTACTCAGTGACTACGGTGTGCCTTTCTTCTCCTGACCATTTGTCACTTCACAGTGAAGGGGGAGAATATTTTAAGTGCAACAGAAATTTAATGTTCAATGAATGTTTGAAATTTAGCGCCTGTTTTTAAGGGCACCTTAAATAATTTGTATAAAATACTTTTATTAAAAAGTTTATACAGTGTAGTCTTTTTCCATGATGTTAAAACAGTACAGGAAAATTCCCTTCAACGGAAATGTGTCCAAAGGGAAGTTGATTTACAACTCTTTCATTTGTTGCTGCAGTTGAGAAGGGCAGAGTGAATGTTTCCTACTGGTGGGACAGAGCTGGAAAAAGGAACTTAACCTTGGGCTAAAGGTGGGTTAGCGAGCTCTAGGGCCTTATTTCATTTCAGCAAAATCACTCAGAATTTCTGTAGTGTGGTTACATGGCTGTTACGATAAGTCTTTGGCCTGTCTATGGGGCTTGGGCACACTGTATGATTCCATCCTCTTTGTGTATCTGTAATCACTGTGTAGCCTACACAAGTCATTTCTAGACCCTTCTGGTGTGGTGGTTGTCAAGATCAGATTGCCCTTTTATGTAGCCAAGTGAAACAGGGTTTGCAGCTTTGGAAAAAAGAAAATGTGAAAGGCGATAGAGGAACCCTCTGAAAATTCAGTATGCTGCAGAACAGATTAAAACTTGAGAACTCCTGGATTGGTAGGATGAGTTTCCAGTGGTTTTTTCCCCTTTCCACCTCAGTTACACATTTCAGACATGTTTTGTCAGGCTGCAATGTCAGGCTACACAGTTCAGTAGCCCCGTAACCACACTCTGCTTGTTATCAGTGGTGCTGTCTCCTCACTCATCAGGTTCAGAAATTATTAACGTTTCTGTATTCACAACTTCACTGAGCAGAAAAAATGTTAGTGATAAAATCAAATATTATTTAAAAGCGTGTATCTGCATTGAGGGAGCTGGTCTGAAAAGGGTCAGGACTCTGGCCCACATGCGGAAGAGCGAGGCTCAGTTGAACTGGGAACAGAAATCTTTTGCTGGGCTACTGGTGGCCCTTGGCAATGTGAGTGGCTCCAGTGAGAAAGGATAAGCATCTGCCCTGTGTGAGAGGTAGCCAACTGATCTTTCAACATCCAGTATAATTCTTAATTGAACAAATTCAGGAAAAAATTAGTTGCAACATATAGTTGTTATTGAATAATCCATGTCAGAAGGGACCTCGACATCTCTAGTCCAACCTCCCAGTCAAAGCAGGATCATCTTTGACATTGAAAATGAAAACAAACAAAATGCAGACATTAGGTGAAAGAAAAAGTCTGAATTGGCACTATATCCACTTGTTTCATAAAAATCATACTCTGGAATTTGCTGCAAAGTTCCAAAATTTATTTCCTCTAAACTATCTCTCCCTGTGTCATTTCCTTTAGCTTCTTTTCTTTTGGAATCGTCAGAAATATCCTGCAGGGATTCCTTTTGCTGAGGAAAAGTGCCTACTGTATCCATCTCCAGTTATAGCTATCCCAAAGGATTTTCATGCATGGAACATCTCATATTCCAAGTTCAGTGTAGCAGTGGGCATCATATTTCCCATTTGACTACTGTACTATACCTACAGTGGCTCTGTTGAGCTGCAAGAAATGGTACAAGGGAGAAGTCTTATGCACTGTAGAATGTATTTTCACTACCTGGACCCATGATAGCCAGCATCTCAGAACTGTAACTTGGAATGGAATGAAATTAAATGGATCAAAGCATAAATAGGGGTGTGGAGTTCACCAAACTCCCTGAAATTTCTGAGAGCTTAGACCTAAAAGCAGTGATGGTTCCCTGGAAGGAGTGATGGGGAGCTGGACCTCAACAGAAAACAGAGAAGTACTGATCAGGGACCATGCATCCAAGCGTAGAAGAAAATGCTGTGTAATAGCTACTTTCATATCGAGCTTCTCTGACTACTGCCTCATTTCTAAGCAGTGCTGGTCCCTCACCCACTTCCTCTCAGGCTGTTGCTTTTCAGTGATACGGGACGTTTAATTTGTTTCCAGATCATTTATCCTCTCAATGTTTCAGTAAGCACTTCCAGCAGGCTTCTCACTTCTGGCAGCTGTGGACTGCCTGTGCTCCTGAGATGGAGCTCAGCTCTGGCCCTCACATGGAAGGAAGCTGTTTGCATAAAATTTTCACTTACAGCCATTGAAGCCCACAGTTATGCAAGACCCTGAATATACCAGCAGTCTGAAAAGCATTAGTGGCCTCCCGCTTCTCCTAAACCATTCAGAAATTCAGTAAGTAGTAGAAAGGTAGTGAAGAAATATGTTAGGACCTTATTTTAGGTCCTTAAGCAGGACCTTATTTTATCTCTAATAACTAGAGAATGCTTAACAGGGTACGGTTAGAACATGGTATGGCTGGTGTGTTAGGTGATAATATCAGTTTCCGGATTATGACACTCAAGTTGTTCAAAACACCTGTAGTCTCATTCTTGGTGGCTGTCATTCACACATGGAACAACACAGAAGGGCAGGACATTTCACATTTTCTTTGGGAATTTATGAATACGGAGGAGGGAAGAATCAAACTCTGGCGCCTGTCATTTGATGCATGAGCACTGATGGAACAGCCTTCATAATGTAGATGGAAAAAACACTCAATGATTTTTATCTTGATGACCTTTCAAAGATCTTTATCTAGATGACCTTTCAGTACTACCAAATTACGTCAGTCAGTGTCTTGCTCTTGATATGGCATCAGTTTCTGTTTCTTGGAAATGAGTATTTAATTCTTGATCATTTAATTTTCATGTCTGGCACCAGGCCTCTATTTGAGGGTGTCAAAAAGAGTTTAATGGCATATCATATAAAAATTGATTTTATCCTCACTCTCCATTTTCTTTAGTCCATTGCTGGCCAAGCTTTTAAATCTAACATGATGCTCTTGATTCTCAGATCTAAGGCTTCTGCCATTGTAGAAAGGTACAGAAGGTAGCACTGGCTACATTTTGATATTAACCTGGTATGTTGGACTCCTTTAAAATTCCTTTCTTACTGTAGTTACTATTGAAGGAAAATTACTGATAACTGCGATGAACTTATGCAACATTTTCACTTCAAGTATTTCTCATGGAAAAAAACCAGTTTTTGTAGCCCCTTCTGTGCTGGTCTGTGATGTGGAAAATGGATGGAGTCAGGCTGTACCTTGGCAACTTTCTAGGAGTCCAGTGGAAACGTATTTCATATAGTTGGATGAGTTGGATGATTACACTGACTCTATTCTGTGGGTTGGGTTTTTTTGGTGGTTTTTTTTTTTTTTTGCTTACCTTAAATCTAACCATCAGCTGCTTCTTATTCTATAGATAAAAGAACTGCCGTTTTGTCACTATTGACTTTAAAACTTCAGTGGCTTTGACTTTACTTTAAAGCCCTACTTTACAATGAAGATTTCCCAGTGGAAAAAGAAAAGGATCACAGTCTCTCAGCATTAACCAAAATAGGAAGTGATATCTGTAACTAGGGTATAAGCAATTCTCTGACAATTCAGGCTAATGAAGTTTTCTCTGTGAAATGCCACAGAGGCTTTTATGAGAGAAAAGAGACCAGTAGTTCCACTGCTGAAGTCCCTAAGTATAAAAATGTGCTTTCTTTAACAGTCTAAATTCAGACCTTATTTAAGTGATAAAACCAAGTCAATGATCACAAGATCTGAATGTGTCTTCATAACTTACTAACAACTAAGTGAAAATCACTTCCCAAAAGCTTCAAGATTCAGTGAATAAAACATAAGTCATGTTACTGTCTTCTCTCAGCACACACTTTGGCATTAAGACACAAGCACTGACTGCTAAGTGAAGTTCAAACAAGGCTTTGCATCTTACACTACCGATCTTTGAATAGCATCAACGTCCAAAAGCTACCACAAGTTAGACTAGGAGAAACATACTTCTTTCAGTAAAATGAATTAAGATATTTGCTTTTGGGGGTAGGGTCTTAGCTTCTCAGTTTCATTATGAGGCACAAAAATTCTCATATAAGTGCGAATCAGGGATACTTCTTTTTTTACCAATTTACCCTTTAACTTGACTAAAAACATCCCTGGGGGGAAGGGAAGGACAGAGAATATGCTCTTCTTTGTTTCTAATTCCAAACTCAGTTACATCAGTGTAAGTTGGCAGTTCTCTAGAAGTCTGTGGAGATAGGCCAGTTTTATAGTAGTCTGGGAGAAAAACTAGGTACTAATCTGCCTAAAGAAGCATATCAGCTGCAATAAGACCGCAGGACTTGTTACAGCTGTGGAAAACTGAATATCATTAGCCTCCCCTCATTTATTTTACTGTTATGCTTGCAGCATTTGTGTTGAAGTGGCACACATGAAAATAAAAACAGTCTGCTTCTCTTATGTCCTGTATTTCTCTGTGACAGTACTAGCTAAAAAATTAAGACATAGATTGCCTTGATAGAGTGTAAGCTACCATCCACATTTTTCTACAGTAGAGAAGAACATCTTTTTGCCCATTTATTTCTATATATTTATTTTAAGGTGAGAAGTATAGCTGGCTTATGAAAAGAGAAAATGGACGGGGCATTATGAGGCCCTTTTACATAGGCTTTTGAATAGCAATTATCCTAACATTTTTAATGGATGTACAGAGCTCACCATTTTGTCTGTTATTTTGGACCTTCATTGCCTCTCATGTAGGCTTTCTCACTAAGTTCACCACATTTATTACCAATACTCAGCTAATATATAGAAAGCCTTTAGAAAATAGTGGTTTATATTGATCCAGTATCTGCCAGTTTGTCTTGTTCCCGTTATTTTTGCATGTAGCTCACAAGTTCTTTGACATTACCTATGAACTGCTGTTGAGTGACCGGAACTGAGACTGAAACTTTGCTTATAGGACCAAGTCTGAATGTTGTCCAGAAAGAGCACTCGGTACCATGCAGACGGATATATTCAATCACTAGAGAGCAAATCCTCCTTTCTTAGCAATAAGAAAAGCAAACACTAGCTGTAAAGACTGCTGTAATGAACACATCAAGAGGAATTTTGAATTCCTGGTCTGACAAAAGGGGAGTTGATTTCTCCTCTGTCTTACAACTTGCCCTGTTGTATGTATTGTGCAATAAGAGATCACCCTTTTCTTTTACTGAATATCATGATAGAGCAACAATTCACAGCACAGTGTTTCCCATTATGTTAATAGCAGGGTCCAGCATAAAACTGACAAATCCCACCTACGTGGCATCACCTTGAAATCCTGGTGAAGCAGCCATTGTGCACAGCATTCCTTGTGGGGAATTCAGGGAGAAAGTAGCAATTATCACAAATGGGAATTTCAAATGTCAGTGCAGTGCATATGATCTGTGGAACACAACTGCAGTTTTTTCATACTTCTGTATAATACCTACCCTAAATTTATTATATGTTTATACAGCAGTATATAATCCATGTCTCAGTAATAAAATTTAAAATCATGTATTTTTAATCTTTGTCTTCATCTATTCCTCATTTTTAAAATTGCATTTGAGCAATGAGTCTGCAGGTTTTATGGAATACAATTTCTATTAAATAGATACGGATATTCATGTTAATTGCACAGAAATAGAGTAGTGACATTCTGATTGTCTCCATATAAACATGAGTTTATGATTTGCCCATAGACATCACACAACCACCTCCCCATCTATACTGATTGCTAATTCTCAAGTTGTTCTCAACTAACATTGTATTTGTAGAAGACTATTTCCTGCAATCAATCACAACACCTTTCATGAACCTGCTTTGCTGTTTATTAAGCACTAAACAAATGGTCCAAAGCAGGTAAATGGCTGTTTCTGAGGCCAGTACAGATAATTCAAAGCAAGATAATAAAGTAGCTTTGCATCCTCTGATTATGTACATTATAATTAAGAAAATAACTATGCACCAAGTGATAGGGTTAGTATAAAAAATGCAGAGCTAGTATAAATAATGCAGAGGCCAAAGGGAATAAACTTGTCTAACAGTGCTCCAAACATGTCAGTAGTGACTATCAAGTTATGTCTTTTCACTTCCTTTAAGGAGGTTTCTCTAAATGACTTTGGTCACCTTCCAACTCATTTTGTCTTTTATACATATTGCCACTGATAGAGCTTTTGCAAAGACTAAAAGAAAAGGCTGACTGACATTTCTGAAAAGCGTGTAATTAGTCGTACGTTAGTGAGCTTTCAGATATCAGCTGGAGCAGCTCTGCTCTTTATAAGCATTTGACAGAATCTAGCCATTGTCATGAGTATCAGCTTCCTTTGCTGTAGTTCATCAAATGGCTACAGGGAACTACACAATTATATTTGTTTTGACTGTAAGTCTGCCATATATTTGTGGTGACAGGTGGCACAGTCCAATCTGGCAGGCTTTAAATGAGAGAAAGGAGAGAAAGTTCAGGTCAGAAACATTCACTGTGCAAAGTTCATTACCTAGTTGTGTATTTAAATTAACTACAGAGGAGCACTCCAGCTGTGATAAACTCTTACTGGGTTTCCTTTCCCACAATGAAACATTTGAATGTCGGGTAATCTCTGAGAGTAAAGACACTTTGAATAGCTTGGGAGAGTGATACAACTAGGATAACAACATAAGAATAAAAGAAGGTATTTTCAATAGTTATTGTATACCGGTTGTATATAATACTGTTGTATATTACCAATGGCAGTTGTATTTATAATCATTTTTTTTACTTTATTTTTTTAATGTGTGACACAGCTGAAAAATATGATTTTGGTCTCAAATGGATATAAAGTCAGTACAACTTTTCAGATGAGCTGCTTGCATGATTGATATCATTCTCCCAAAAACCAAAGTCAAGTCAGACCTAGGAATTTTTGGTGGTGTTTTCAGGTGGTATAAGTAGATTGTCTTAAGAGAGATGTGCAAAACAGCTCGGTGTAATTTCTACTTTACATTTTCATGAAAAACTCAAATCTCAGAGCAGTTTTTCAAGAAATTTGATATGGATGATGAACCTTTGGCGTGAATTGACCAATTTATGGGTTGGAATCAAAAAAACTTGTTGGTGGCACTTCGCAGTTCAACAAAGTTCTGCTTTGGGATGTTGGAACATGAAGTGAAATTCATGGGCTGTAAATCTGTGAAAGCTCAGGATGAGAAAGAAAGATTTTACGACTGAGAAAATTATCTCCTTTTTAATACATGACCTGTGGGGCTTTTTAATAAGGGAGAATCTTCCAAATTGTCTGTCAAATGAGCAGTGGACAGCACATTTAATGACAGAGCCGTGGGATCCATTGAATCGGAGCCTATTTGCTTGGTAAAATGAGTGGCATATGCCATCATGAGGCTTAAATTCTAGTACTACCACTATAAATGTTTTCTAATTGTGTCCATAAAGCAGAATTGAACAATGGTCCACAATGACCAGCAATATTTTCAAAACAGACTTAAGAAAACATGCATTTAACAATCATCCATAAAGAGAACGCAAAGAAAATAATTATTTCCCTTTATCAGATTTTTGCATGTCGCGTAATATAATTATTCACAGAAAAAGCCTGGAAGTATCATGAAAGCTACCTGCCTTCCCCTAACAGGATTCCCAGCTTTCCCTAAAAAGTTCCTGTCAGATGTTTCTCTAACCTGTTCTCGGCTACCTGCAGTGAGAGACTTTGCACAACGTACACACACATTGAATCGCAGCACTCATCTGTCCTTACAGCTAGGAATTATTTCCCAATGTCTAACCTAAATTCAATCTCTCATCTACTTTACCCATACACTTGAGATCTCTCATTTGCTATTTCTCAGAATACTGCAACCCCAAACCATTTCAGGTGGCCTGCAATATATGTAATAAATCTTGTCAGTGGGACACTGAGTGAAGGATTACTGTTCTTTATGTACTGAAATGAAAATGCAAAGCTTCACATTTATGTCTGTTTCTGCTGTTTATCTGCTGTTTCTGCATGGCTTCTAGCACTGTTTCCCAGTCATGGTTATCAGTCTAAAATGTGACTATGACTACAATGAGACTCCATGCAGTCACATACTTTAGAAGACCAGGACTTCTGTTATTTCTGATACAGAGAATACTGTTTAGAAAAAGGTTTAGCAGGTATATCCGACAGAAACCTGCAGTCAAACTTGCACTAGTGTGATTCTATTTCAGGGTTTGTTTGCACAATTTCTGCCTGTAACTCTTCTGTTATGTTTTGTTTGAGACTTGCCTCCGAAGGTCTGTGAGGTAGCAAGTGGCCCATTACCTGCTATTAGCTATCTTTTATGATGGTTCCTAGGCACAATTTTAATATACATAGTAGTAGTTACATTCGTAAAATCATGTTCCTTGACAAGTTTTTGTGTGCTTAGTATAATTAAAATTTGCAGCATTTGTCTTATTTTGCATAGCTCTACACAAAAAAAACTGTAGTTAGACAGTTTGCCATTTGGAAGTGGTAGCAAATGATTTTAATCCAAAGCATAGTATTGTCTATCATCAGGAATTCCAGTTGCCACACAGCTGTTATTGGTATGTCTATCAGCAATTATTCTGCAACTTTCAAACATTGCCTTGCCCAGACAGACCCCACAGAGTGATCAGCTGCTTAGGCAACTCATTGATCCTGAGAAGATGTCTCTCTGAATCTGTTGATCTACATTAGCCTCACAAAAAGGACAGGTTAAGTTAGTACATGCAAGTTAAGTTTTATTTGGTCATTTAAAGCATTATCATTTTCACAACAAATTATACTTTAAGAAATTTTTAAAACTTTCAAACCCAAAAACTTTGCTTCTTTGCAGTCCTTACATGTGAAACACTGAAATGAAAAAAACGTGCATATGTTAATACAGACAAGCTCGTCAATGAATTACCTCGCAAACCCTAGTCCATTTGCAGTCCCAAGTATTGTCACGAGGAAGAAATTCTGTGCAACACAAACCAAACCAAACAGAAAATATCTTGAGATACTATTTGTGTCTCAACAGCATGGTGTTCCAGACATACTCATGGAATTAAAACACACGCTTGCACATCAAGTGTCCTGACTCTCATCAAGTATCTCATTACAATTAAGCAGGCTTTGCCTTTCAGTAGTTAGAGTAATTCCAGGAGTTAACTTCATTAACCAGTCTATTTTAGTAAATTTGTGTTTTATGTACACGTAAAATAACTTTCAGTTTGTAAATCTCTACTCGTAGCTGTTAAGTAGCCCATAAACAAACACAGATTCTAAGATGAGACTCTAATAACCACGTCTAATTTGTCTTAAATCCCTGAAGTCCTGCAGTACATGTCAGATGCCTGGTAGGTGATTCACAGCTTGCTGACTAAAATGAAAAAGAACCCCTGGGTTACTGGGGCTAATAAATAACGTTGCAGATTCCTGCCATTAAATGCTGCTGAAGTGCTATAAGGTAAGAATGACAGAATCAGCTTTTTTATTCTTTGATACTGATGCACAGAGCTAATGATTTAACACTGACACCTCTCACACAGGAAGACACCTTTCATTCCTAAAGAGCCTCACAGCTGATTGATCTGATTTACCGTAGATCTGTCACTAACCAGCCCTAGGCTGAATGACACCACTGTTTTAAGAATGAATAGGACTTTGGTGTAAAAAGTGAAAATTCAAGTTTTTTCCACATGGAAACACGAGGAGGGGGGGAACTTGCTAAATAGTACATAGGAATGATGAGCTGATGCCTCAATTGTTCAAAAAAAAATGTTTGATAGGATTATTGAAAAGAGAAAGGGATACCTCTCAGAGTGAACTCCGGGTATAGTGAAGTAAGAGATGAAATCAGAAAGTGACCAACAGCAGCATTAGAAAAATACATTATTTAGCCATTATACACAGTTATTTCTTATTATAGAAAATAAATGAGCACTTTGTAAAAAGCCAACAAGGCATTTGTATTTAGTACATTCTGCAAGATAAGGAATGGCAATCATTTCTAGAAATCTTTCTAATGTAAACAAATTTGCAAAAAATAAATTTGTCAGACTGTCTAAACATATTTTTGAAAATATGTAAAGAAACCTGATGAACCTTTATTTCTTTATTGCATAGAAGACATTCACCCCAATTCTTTTAAGACTTTATCTTATCTTGTATGAAGATGCAGATGAGAATTGCACTAATAGCTATATCAAGATATTTATAGGATTAGATTGTAGACTGTAGTCTTGCCGTTCATTTCTTTCAGCTGTTATCATTTTCTGTCCTCTTACAGAAGCACTTCCATTTATTTAAACATTTTGTTAGTCTCTTCTTTTGCTGAGACTCAAAATAGTAGCTGCCATGACATCTTGCCTCCAGCTCTCAGAGTTCTTGTATGTTTTATTGTAATATAAGATACTGCACATTACAGGAAAACTTTTCTAGTTGTAAAAAACAACAGTTGTACAGTAGATGTGCTCCCTCTGATAGAACCCAGGAAAACATAACTCTATCAGTCTACAAATTCTCCTTACATTACATAGAAAAGCAAAAGCCCAGATGTTTTTTAGGTGACAGTACAATTTGCCACCACCATACCCTGAGGAGTTGAGTTTCCATATCCTTAACATATTAGACCATAGACTGTCATTAAGACCTGTTTAGGCTATAAAATAATAAAACAGTGAAAAGAGAACTCTTTGATGATGAAAACTGATAGCACACCTTTCCACAGAGGGCAGTAGTATTCTCCAAAATCTCCACAGTACCCCCTCCCCCTTGGCATAGCAATCAAAGCTATGTTACTGTCATTGCTATAAACATATTATTTATAGACTGTCAGTTTATAGGCGAAGTAGCTGTGTGTGTGCAGTTGTTTGTTTCAGCTGGAAGTAGAAGGCTGGACACAACACTATTTAATATGTCTAGCAGGCTTGGAGGCTTGACTGAACCACACAAGCCCACTGGCTCACCTGAACTTGATAAAAGCAGAGTTGAAGAATGGAGAATCCAAAAAGGGCCAGGAGGGCAACACTTGCCTTTCAAAGGCCACTCGCTACATGTAGGTCCCTCAGAGGGCGACTGACACAGCACATAGGTGCTTTGCACCCTCCCTCATGGCCTTCTCTCCACAGCACTTCCTACCTCATCCACTCTGTGCACCCGCCCATTAGCTTCCCTGCCTCCCCTTACTGAAAGTATCGATAACTACATCCCTTAACTTCATTCTGTACAGCACAGGGGGCTCTGCCTTATTTCCTTACTATTTTATGGTTGCAAACTTGTCTAAGCAGTCCTGGCACACCACAGGTGTGATCCTTCTTGCGAAGCACATTCCTGCCATACTTGACTGCTCCTCAGCTGCTGCCACTCTTCTTTGTTCATTTCAAGAGCCAACAAAAGAGCTGCTTAAAACCTTCTGGGCTGATTAACATAGACATTACAAATATTCCAAGCTTAGGTTCAAATTGGCATGGGTGGACTCCAGCTGAGGTCAGGGATAAACTGATCCTCTGGAGGTGTCTGCCACTGAAACAATTTCTTGTCAGTTGGAAAGACAATCTCAGTCTCTTCTTAAAAAGCTGTAAATGTCACCAAGCAAGGGAAATCAACCTGCTGCAGTGCCTATTTCTAGTTACTCCTTACAGGACTTCACAGACCTATAGCTTGTGTTGTGTCAAATAAATATTTTCCTTGTGAACACAGAACAAATGCACTAAATCTTTAGTTATTTTTAAAATAAGCTTAATTTCTTTTATTATATCAATTCTTGCGTCTTGCATAACTGAAAACTTCATAAGGCAATTCACTAGATCAGAAAGTCAGCTGGGAGAGGAAAAAGTTTTATCTTACAGGGCTACTGGGAAAGGACTTAGATCAGCAGCAAATATTTTGGCCAAGTATCCTACTTCCCAACACACTTTAAAGAATACCATTTAACTACAGGATACTTTCCTGTGATATAGTGGGGTTATATTCTACTTTCAGGGCTTAATCCATCAGTGAAGATTCTGAGACAATTTCTCAGGTGCTATGGACTAAATCTTTCTCTAAATAACATCCAAGTAAATATGAAATAGTTCCACGGTTGTCACTGTTGGGAATCTAACAGTAGCTACAAGCATGGGGCAATTTCTCTTATCCTTAGAATAAAAACTAGAAAAAGTTATGGTAACTGCAGAATTAGATATTTTTAATACTTAGTGGGTATATATGTGAAATACTCTTTACTGTGGTCATCATGAAAAGACATTACTAAAGGCACACATGGCCGTGAATTTCCTAACTTCCATTAAGCTGCGAGGGAATTACATAAATTCTGTTGAAAATACAGACCTTGGTGGTATGCCACAGGTCTCAGCTCCAGCGTTCACCCTGGATAAAGAGAAGGAAACAAAGAGGTCTGAGTTCAGAGCTGAGTAAGAGCAAGGGGAAGTGTACCTTACGTGTTTTGAAAGACAGCACGAGCAGAAATGGAGGACATTGCTCCTTCCAGAGGAGGTCCATGAACCCTGGGTAGAAAGCAGTCCCTTGGCTCCTGCACACAGCCTTACTGCAGACAGATAGACCTGAAAAGCAGGAGTTTGACTTTAAATATACATTAATTTCAACTTTCCAAAGGTCTCCTTTAGCCGACTACAGAGCTGAGCAATTTCCTTTGCTGTTTCTTTTCTGCATGGTTGCCTGGATACTCGGTCTCCTTGAGGATCTCACTGATTAAAGTGCGGTTGCAATTTGGTGATTTGAAGACCCTGATGTGTCATCTAGATACAGAAATCCTCAGCAAAAAAAGTGTTATTTGTGAAGTGCCTGCTTTAGGAAAGTTACTTACAGACAGTTAACCACAAGAAAACTCAATGATTTACAGGTTTATACTTATAAACATACTATATGAAAATGAAGTTCAGTAGTGTTAACTCACTATTTGTGTTATTGTCCAAAGCAGCACATTTTTGGCACTATCTGTTCTGATACTATGTCTCTCTCCTTCTTAACGTACAACTTGATGGCTGTTTGCAGAAGCAGGTACAAACCTTTCTCGGTGTGAGAACATCACAGGTTAATCAGCATGTTGCAACCCTGTTTTCTCAGGGTTGTCAAAATTTCTGCTTTAGAGATAATGCTTGGAAAGAAGCTGCAATAAACAGATCAAATTGTAGCAAGATAGGACTGGCATTGGGTTTGTTTCTTTCCAGATCATACAGAGTTCAGAAACAGCATGACTTCCTTCTTGTTGGTCAGTTTTTGTTGCCCACTTTGCTGTTTTCTAGAATTACAACATATACAGCAATAAAAATGACTGGAACTGGAATCCAATAAAATAATAGACAGCATGCCATGAATTTATCTAAAGCCTGCAGGAACTGGTCATCACATAAAAATAAATAAAGTTTCCATGCAAATAAGACAAAATATGATAAACATGGGATTTAAAGTTGTCAGGAAATAGTTTTCCACAAAATAAATAAAAAAAAAAAAAATTCCTCCCTGCCTGGGTGGAAGGGAAGTATTCAGAAGCATAAATTCCAGACAAACTATGAAGATGAGATACTTTGTCAAAAAAACAATAGCAGGATATATTGCTCAAGTTTATGTTTAATTGGAATTTCTATATCTTAACTATTAAATGTATCCCAATAAAAATTTAGGCAAAATGATTAAATTATTGAGAAAATATTCAGTCTCCAGAAACTAAATGAAAATACCCATAATAAGTACTTCCAGTCAATTTACTTACAGCTTGATGTGACAAACTTAGAATTTTGTAATCTGGCCGGTCATCTAAATAGTATGTTTTTAAGTGGTTAGTTTTTTTCTTTTCTTTTTCTTTCTTTTTTTTTTTTTTTTTGAGTAATAATAACATAAAATCCATTGCCAGTAATGGTTAAAATTCTCTCAAGTCTTTAATTATAACTCCTTTATTTTTCCAATTATCCATGACTATTTTAAAGCATTTTAATTTTGTTCCCACACTCAGTCATTTCTGGATTACAGCAAGGCAAATAAAATGTCTTTCTGATTTCAGTGAATTTTAAGGTCTTTGCTCCCACGTAACTTAAAAATGCGGAATTGTTACAAACCAGTCCTTCCAAGCCCATCAGCTTTGTATTCTTATTCAGTTATACTTAATGTATGTGCATGATTTTAGCACATTACTGAATAAAGATAGACTTGAGGATGTAGAAAAAAATTTTGTTCAACTAGGTTTAAATTTCTTTGTTAGGAACAATATAATATGGCTATATTATTGGCATTCAGAAACAGTAGCAGATTGAGTTTCTTGCTCATTAATTTCCAGTACTGTAACTTTTGTTTAATTTTATAATTTTATAGCAATGATCTTTTCCCCCCAAATAAAACTAATTATGCAATGTATGAAGTTGTGCTGAACGCCTAGCCTTGCTTCTGACACAACATGTGTATCGATTGGAGAGAAGTAGAAGTTGCCTTCCTCTTGCAAAAGGTGCAGAGAATTCCTGCCTCTTTTGGAAAAAGACAGAGGTTTTGCAGTTTTCCTGACATAATCCCCTTTATCGCAATACAAGCAGCACCAATTCTTCTCCTCAGGTAGAGCAGCAAGTAATGGGAATGAATAATGCCATAACAAGTCAAGACAAGTGATAGAGGTCAGTTACTTGCTGGTTTCTTTGTTTACCTTCAGATTATGTATAATAAACTTTTTTAATGCTAGACACAATGATATGTTTACTTCTTTTACTGATGATGACATGTGGAAACCTGGATGCTGAAAGTCAGGCACCTAAATAAGCTTGATTCCATTTGGTATAAACATACATACATCTTTTTTTTAGATACCAGTCTTAGAAAACTGTACTGACAGACAGCAAAATGTTGGGCAAATGCAAGCTTTGCT
The DNA here is from genome assembly GCA_013398295.1 of Chionis minor. NCBI lineage: Eukaryota > Metazoa > Chordata > Aves > Charadriiformes > Chionidae > Chionis > Chionis minor. The sequence continues at coordinate 189,012 of VZSF01004492.1, forward strand.
GCCTTTTAGGAGAGAAGGCAGAGATCATAATTTTTACTGTTAATTCCAGTTAACTGTACTACCAATATTAATCTCAAGAAAATGACAAAGACCTTAAAAGAAAATGAAAAAAAAAAAAAAAACCCACCAAAAACTCAAAAACCAAATCAATGACAATATATTTCAGTCTGACAAAGCCTCCAATACATATGGAACAGTATTTTGCATTCATGGACCTTTAGGAGATTTTAACATGAGTTGCTTGATTTCACAACCCAGGATACAAAAAAGAGGTGGCATGTGTGGGAAATGAATAGTATAATGAAGTGAGAAAACAACCTCATTCTTACAGCACTGAGTGATTGGTCTTAGTCAATCTTCAGAAAACTAAATATAGAAAGGTTCAAAGAGGATTAAATCTCCAGTAACTGAGGGTGTCTAAAGAGGTTCTGAAATGAACATAAAGTTTAATTAATTCAATAGATGAGAAACTGCTTAATAGCATAATTACTTGAATTTATTGCAGATATTTCATAATATGTGCAAAATGAACATTTTAACCCTGGAATTACTGAGCTGCATGATTAACTCCTTTCTACTGAATAGATTATTTTTAATTGTTAACTTAATTGTTAACAATTATTATACTATTATTATTATTCTGTGATTTTTTAAATATGTGTGCTCTGATTTACAACTCTCAAACACACCAAACTTCATTTATGGGAAAAAAAAAAAGGTTACAAACTATTTTCTAGAAATGCATGTAATACCTGGGTGATGCTGAGTGTGAGGATATTATTTCAGCTCTAATTTGTAGTGGAGAATCCCTCTGCACTTATACAAAAATGAGAGTAACTTTAAGATATATAACTTCTTTTCTTGTGCAGTAGCACAATTCAATTACCATAGACAACTAAAGAAAAAAATTTTCTTAGCTGAACAGAAAAATACGAGGCACAACCAGGTTCCCATGAGCTATGTTTTACTGTAAACACAGAAATATACATGCAGCTATAAGTCTCGTGGGACATTTTCTGGTTGATTTTAAATACTGAACATGGTAAATATCATAGGCTCACAGACACTTTAAGCTATAATATGCTACTTTTTCTTCCTCTTATATGTGTCAGGGGATTTCCAATGTTACTATTATTACATTGTTTCTGCTTGTATCCTTGTTTCAGTACTGTCTGCATGACCCTGGTTCATAGAATCATAGAATGCTAGGGGTTGGAAGGGACCTCTGGAGATCATGGGGGCCAAACCCCCTGCCACAGCAGGTCCACCTACAGCAGGTTGCTTGGGATGGCGTCCAGGTGAGTTTTGAATGTCTCCAGAGTTGGGAACTCCACCATCTCCCCAGGCAACCTGTTCCAGTGCTCTGCCACCCTCAAAGGAAAGAAGTTTCTCCTCATGTTCAGATGGAACTTCCTATATTTGTTTGTACCCATTGCCCCTTGTCCTATCACTGGGAACCACTGAGAAAAGACTGGCCCCCTCCTCCTGGCACCCTCCCTTTAAGTATTTGTAAGCATTGATGAGATCCCCTCTCAGTCTTCTCTTCTCCAGACTAAAAAGACCCAAGTCCCTCAGACTTTCCTCCTAAGAAAGATGCCCCAGCCCCCTAATCATCTTTGTAGCCCTTCCCTGTACCCTCTCCCACAGTTCCGTGTCCTTCTTAAACTGGGGAACTCAGAACTGGACACAGTACTCCAGATGCGGCCTCACCAGGGCAGAGTAGAGGGGGAGAATGACCTCCATTGACCTGCTGGCCACACTCCTCTTGATGCACCCCAGGATGCCACTGGCCTCCCTGGCCACAAGGGCACATTGCTGCCTCATGGTCATCCTGTTGTCCACCAGGACTCCCAGGTCCCTCTCTGCAGAGCTGCTTTCCAGCAGGTCAGTCCCCAACCTGTACTGGTGCATGGGGTTATTCCTCCCCAGGTGCAGGACCCCACACTTTCCTTTGATGAATTTCATTAGGTTTCTCCCTGTCCAACTCTCCAGCCTCTCCAGGTCATGCTGGGTTCAGATGAGGTTCTCCCATTGCTGTTGACATTGCAAAAATACAAAAGGAAAATTTGATATTTTTTTTCCTCTGAATATCACAGAGCCATAGAATGGTTTATTTTGAAAGGGACCTTGAAAATCATCTAGTTCCACCCTCCTGCTGTGGGCAGGGATACCTCCCACTAGACCAGGTTAATCAAAGCCCCATCCAGCCTGGCCTTGAACACTTCCAGGGATGAGACATCCACAACTTCCCTGGGCAACCTGTGCTAGTGTCTCACCACCTTCACAGTAAAGAATTTCTTCGTAATATCTATTCTAAATCTACCCTCTTTCAGTTTAAAACCATTGCCCCTAGCCCCATTACTCCGTGCCCCTATAAGAAGTCCCTCTCCATCTTTCTTGTAGGCCCCCTTTAAGTACTATAAGATCTCCCTGGAGCCTTCTTTTCTCTAGGCTGGACAACCCCAACTCTCTCAGCCTGTCTTCATACCAGAGGTGCTCCAGCCCACTTATCATCTTCATAGCCTTACTCTGGACCCATTCCAACAGTCCATGTCCTTCCTATGTTAGGGGCCCCAGAGCTGGATGCAGTACTCCATGTGATATCTCCCCAGAGTGGAGCAGAGGGGCAGAATCACCTCCCTCAACCTGCTGACCACGCTTCTTTTGATGCAGGCCAGGATATGGTTGTCCTTCTGGGCGGTAAATGCACATTGCTGGCTCACGTAAAGCTTCTCATCAACCAACACCCCCAAGCCATTCTCCTCCCAGGCTGTATTTATACTTGGGATTGTCCCAACCCAGGTACAGGACTTTTCACTCGACCTTGTTGAACTTCATGAGTTTCACACAGGCCCAATTCTCCATCCTGTCTAGGTCCCCCTGGATGGCATCCTTTCCCTCCAGTGTGTCAACTGCACCACACAGCTTGGTGTCATTGGCAAACTTGGTGAGGGTGCACTCAGTGCCAACATCCATGTCACCAACTAAAATGTTAAACAACATTGGTCCCAATACCAACCCCTGAGGGACGCCACTTGTCACTGTTGCCACTTGGTAACATTGAGCCTTTGACCACAACTCTGAGCACAACCTTCCAGGCAGTTCTTATCCACCAACTGTTTCCACCTGTCAAATGCATGCCTCTCCAATTTAGAGACAAGGTTGTTGTGTGGGACAGTGTCAAATGCTTTGTACAAGTCCAGGTAGATGACATCAGTTGCTCTTCCCCTCTCCACGAAGACTGTAACGTCATCAAAGAAGGCCACCAAATTTGTCAGACACTATTTACCCTTAGTGAAGCCATGTTGTCTGTCACCAATCACCTTATTTTCCATGTGCCATAGCATCGTTTCCAGGAGGATCTGCTCCATGATATTGCCCGGTACAGAGGGGACACTGACTGGCCTGTAGGTCCCCAGGTCTTCCTTTTTCCCCTTTTTAAAAATGAAGATTATGATTCACCTTTTCCAGTCAGTCAGAACTTCACTGGACTGTCACGACTTCTCAAATATGATGGTTAGTGGCTTAGCAACTTCATCCACCAGTTCTCTCAGGACCCATAAATGAATCATGCCCCATGGACTTGTGCACTTTCAGGTTCCTTAGATGGTATCAAACCTGATCTTCCCCTACAGTGGGTGGTTCCTCATTGTTCCAGTCCTTGCCTTTGCCTTCTGTGACTTGGGTGGTGTTGCTGAAACACTTGCCAGTAAAGACCCAGGCAAAAAAGCCATTGAATACCTCAGACTTCTCCATATTCCAGGCGACTAGGTCTCCCATTTCCTTCTGGAGAGAGTCGACATTTTCTCTTGTCTTCCTTTTATCACTGATGTACCTATTGAAGCTTTTCTTGTCACCCCTGACATCCCTGGACAGATTTAATAATATCAAGGCTTTAGCTTTCGTAATCTGATCTCTGGCTGCTCAGATGATTTCTCTGTATTCCTCACAGGATAGCCATCCTTGCTTCCACCCTCTGTAGACTACCTTCTTCTGTTTGAGATTTTCCAGGAGATCATCGTTCATCCATGCAGGCCTCCTGTCAGTTTTGCTTGATTCGCTCTTTGTTGGGATGCATTGCTCCTGAGCTTTGAGGAGGTGATCCTTGAATATTAACCAGTTTTCTTGTGCCCCTCTTCCCTCCAGGGTTTTATCCCATGGTAGTCTACCAAGCAGATCCCCTGAAGAGGCCAAAGTCTGCTCTGCTGAAGTCCAGAGTAGTGAGCTTGCTGTGCACCCTCCTCACTGCCCTAAAGATCTTGAATTCCACCATCTCATGCTCACTGCAGCCAAGGCTGCCCCTGAGCTTCACATTGCCCACCAGCCCTTCCTTGTTGGTGAGAATAGGGTCCAGCTTACCACCTCTCTTCATTGATTCCTCTATCACTTAGAGAAGGAAGTTATCATCAACCCATTCCAGGAATCTCCTGGAGTGCTTACGCCCTGCTGTGTTGTCTTTTCAACAGATATTGAGGTGGTTGAAGTCCCCCATGAGAACCAGGGCTCATCTTCTTGGTCTTCCTGGTTGGGTGGCCTGTAGCATCCCCCCACTGTAACACCACCTGCCCCTGCTGTCCCTTTAATCCTGACTCATAAACTCTTGGTTGGCTCCTCATTCATCCCCAGGAGAAGCTCCATGCACTCCAGCTGGTCATCTACATAGAGGGCAACAACTCCTCCTCATCTCCCCTGCCTGTCTTTTCTGAACAGTCTGTATCCTTTCATTCCAACACTCCAGTCATAGGAACCATCCCACCGCGCCTCCATCATGCCAATAAGATCACAGCCCTGCAGGCGTGTGCATGTCTCTAACTGCTCTAACAGTTGGCATCAAAATGGTAGGAGATGGATGGATTGAGGCTCCCCTTCCCCAGCAACTTTAGTTTAAAGCCCTCTTCACCAGCTTGGCAAGCCTCTGACTGAAGGTGCTCTTCCCCTTTTATGACAGATGGACCCCATCAGCCCCACACAGACCAGGTTTCTCAAAGTGAGTCCCATTGTCTAAGTAGCCAAACCCCTGTCTGTGGCACCAGTCCTGCAACCATTTCTAGACTTGACAGATTCAATTTACCCTTTCAAACGCCTTGCCTTTGACCAGGAGGATTGATGAAAAGACATCCTGTACTCCAGAGTACCTTAACACCCCTCCCAGGGTTCTGTAAGCCTTCTTGATATTCCTCAGACTGCTCCTGGCTGGATCAGGTGTGCCCACATGAAACAGCAGCAGGTAATCGTAAGTTGACTGTATGAGGCTTGGCAGTCTGTCGTTGATATCCCTGATACGAGCCTCTGGGAAGCAGTACATCTCCAGGAGAGTGCATCAGGTTGGCAAATGGGCGCCTCTGTACCGCTCAGAAGAGAGGCACCTATTACCATTACCTCCATTGCCTTTTCTTAGTTGTGCTTGTTGTTATATGGGGAGAAGATCCAGCTGCCTTACAAAGCTCCAGCATCTCCCCCACTGTGACTGGTCTTTCCTCTTCAGTCTGCAGAGCAGTGGAGCAGTTCTGCAAGGGCACCTCAGGCTTCAGGGGAAGTCTCTTCCTCCTGCTGGTCCTTGCCATTGCAGCCTTCCATTCTTCTGCATGGCCACCTTCCCTTCTGTGTGTGCAAGGGGGGAAAGTTTTGGCTGTTTGGCCATGAGCTGTGCATCCACTGCAGACTGCCCTTGAAACCAACTATATAACTCCTTCTCAGCCTCCCTGATGTTACTCATCACCTCCTGCAACAGGTGGCTGATCTGCAGGAGGTCCTCCACCTGGAAACACCTTTTGCAGGTGATCATCATAATCCTAACACTCATAATGGTCTACCAGAGCCAATCAATCAATCATGCCATCAGAAGGAAGCTTGTTGTTGGACAGCATTTTATGAACTTAATGAAAGTTCGTTTTAGAAGTCGGTCCTGAAGTTTTTGCTTACTTAAAATACCACTAGTTTTAGGTGCAGTTTTTCTCTGACAGATTAGATGGAGAGACTAAACAGGGAGCTTTGAAGATCTGGGGCTAATCATTGGGTGATTGGAAGTATGCAGAGAGAAGCAGCTTTCTGAAGGATCAAGAAACTAAAAGAAAATAGAGAGTGCCTGGTAATGTGATCAGTAGGATTTTACCCTGGGTATTTCAGCTGCATTAATCAATAAATCTATTCCTTGCTTTCAGAAATCTTTGGGGGCAGATAAAAAAGATATTTACCTAGTGGCACTTTTAAACGTACTTTAATGTTCAGTACCTTTAAAAATGGATTTAAATCATTTGGTTACATTGAAGAAACATACTTTCCATGGATAGAGTGGCAAGGCACATTAACATATAGAGGTCCCTAAACTGGGCAGTAACCAACACGTAACCCCATAAATAGTTTTTAGATAACACTGTTATTCAAAGGAGTTGTTGCTTTGATTTTGTATAGCTCTGTCGACAGATATAAGTCAATTTTTTTTTTTTTTTTTTTGGAATGAGACTGTCTCTATGTACTTTACTGACTACAAGCTCAAAAGCTGGATATCGACCTCCATTTTTTTGTTGATTATGTCAATATTAGCTCAAACTATTATTATAATGACATCAGCATGGATGTACATCCAACAGCGTTTTGACCTTCCCATTGCATCTTATGGCTGATGTTAATAAATCTTCAATACCTTTCAAGCAGATGAGCAACGGACTTTTATCATAGTAAATGAAGAGACCAGGTGGCAATGGCACAGAATAAAACTACTCAGATGCCTGTGTTTTGAACCCATAAGACAGCAAAGTATTTATTTCAGTATTAGTTGCTATGGATTAAAAACTCTCAAACCTTAAAAATGCAATGCATAATAACAATCGATGTTACTGCCAGATACGCATTTTAACATATCGTGAACTGACCTAGTTTTCTACCAGTGTGGATTTCCCACTTTTAGTCATGAGCTTTGAATCAGGCCTTGCAAACTTCACATCTGAGAAACTGTAATTTTTCAAAATACAAGGAGAAGGGACTGAAAAATCCCAACCTACAAATAAGGTTTAACACATAAATACGTATTTCATGTGGATCAGATTTCTCAGACACTTTAAGGTCCCTTTCTTCCTTCCCTAATTCAAAGGATCCCCAATTCTGTTCAAAATGCACAGAGAACTCACTTTCATATGCTTCCTGCTCACAGAAGCCCAGGAACAGCAGCAGGAGAAATCCTTTACTCTTCAGTAGTGCCAGATCCACTCAAAAATATATACAGCACCTGTAGTGACAAAGAAGTCCACTGAATTGGGGAAGTGGTGATGCCTCTTTCTCTCTCCTGTTTAGCACAGAGCTCTGGAGCATAAACTCCATCCAACTAAATAGTATTGCTTCTTATCATAAAACCAGGAAGATAGATACATTTCAACACAGAACCTGTCACCCTGAGACTTAAAATATTCACTACTTTCTGGAGAAAAAAATCGCACTCATCTACTCCACACTTTAACAGCAACAACTGATAAGTATTTACCTCCTATAAATAGTATAATTACCAAATAAGTCAAGGATGTTTAAAAAGATCAGTCATAACTTCTTGAATAAAATACTTCATATACTCTGTTTTTAAACCCAGTTCTCAATCCATTATCATCAAGATTAATCAACTAATATTCGGATATGAGGAAATACTGAGGAATCATAATTGCACAATGTTAATCAAAGACAGGAAGACTGATGAGAAAATAAAATAAAGGGAGCAGAGTTTTATCAGATTTTTTTCCAGACATTTGTGCATACCAATTTTCATTTGCTTATGTGACCTGACTAAACATGTAATGAATGTTTTCATATTATGAGTCAACAACAGCAATGTGAATAAAAGAAACAGTTCCTTAAAATAAACTGCTAAAATTGCTTTTGAATGACTTTTTCTCAAAAAAGCTGGACAAACATAGTCTCTCTCAACTCAGGTTATATTAATTCTCTGTTTGATTTTTGACATATTTAAGATCAGCAAATATCTTTTTGTTTCTGCAAGAGGAAATGAATTTGTCTATTTAGGTGTTGGTAAAGATTTTAGATTTTTTTAAAAAAACAACCAACTCTCAAAGGTTTTTTTGTGTTCATTTTGACATATTTCTGTTATCCCACATGGATCCTGATTCAAAAGAAGTTGAACTTTGGACCCTCCTAGTAAAGAAGAGCATCTGAGAGAATATGCTAGATGTTTTCCTTGAAGCCTTGACCCAGAAAAGCTAAGACCAAGAAAGGTAGGCTATCTTGCTGCATAAATACTCCAAATATGACAGCAGTTATTCAACATTTTTTAAATAAAACCAAATCTTGAAAAAGTACAAACCTCAAATAAATTAATCTTCTGGAAAAATTAATATATGTCATAACAAAAGGAATTCCAATACTTCTAACTGTTAATGTATTTTACTTGTATAATTCCAGCACCATTTTTCATATTTTTTAATATATACTTCACCATGGCTTCTTTGCTGGTACTATTCACATCAGCTGTTTTTATTAAGTACTCTGTTTCACTGGCACCTACTAGTCCATATCAGATCAACTGAGAATAAGAATAACTTAAAATATTGACATTGAAGAAAAATATTATGATGTATTATCAACATTGTTCCCATAGCAAGTTTCAGTAATTTTCTTTAATAACCTATCTGTATATAAAATGGCACCCTATTGAAGTCTACAAGTTCATAGGGAAAAAAATGCACTTCAGTTCAACGGAAAAACACCAAGTCCGAGATGTACTTTCTCATACATTACTTTCTAGTAATACAACTAAAACCACATTGGACCAAGCTTGAGATTCCCACTTCAGCTAATTGTGAACATATTTAACTTTGAGCTTGTATGTTCTGTGAGAAGTAGACTGACTAGGCAGTCTCTGTTTTTTTAAATTTATGAATTCACCTTGGTTATAGCTAAATTCTGGTGTTTTACATGACTTGGTCACCTAGACGACCAGATCAGAGACATAGTAAGGATGTACCACAGCTTCCTGACCCATGTTTCCCTCCGAGCAAAACCAAGTCAGCAATGAAGATGATGTGTGACTGAGTTTTATCCTGTCAGAGTTAAGATGGGGCTGCACAAACTTCAGGATTTGGGAAGATTAGGCTTATCTATTGACTGTTCTTGGATGGATATTTTTACATGCTTAAAGCCAGGTGTTTAAATATCTTGTTGATCAGGCAACTGCAGATGATCATTTTCTGGAATTATCTTCCAGTTTTCTTGGATGACAACCAGTAGGGGAATATTTTTTCTGCCACTGATTTTTATAAGTCAAGGTTTTCTTTTTCTTTCCCCAGCTATCTGCTCAACATTTTGCAAAAACCACGCCTAGCTTCTGAATGTTCATACTTTATTCCATTCATTACTGACATTCCAAAATAAAACTCTGGAACAGAAGAGTACTGTTTCATGGTTTCCATTTCCAAGTTTCAGAGCAGTTCTGCAGTGTATTCTTTTGTATATTCAAAACTAGGCTGTCAAAATATAATGCCAATTTAAGCCACAACCATTATTTATATTAGTAGTGAAGGAGGAAAAACGTAGTGGTAAATTAATCTTTGTGCAGCAAAGAACTCCTTAAAATAGGTTTTCAGCATGCATGCATAGTAATGAACTATTGCTATCTCTCCTCAACAGACATCTTTAAATAACTATGTCCAAAGTTGTTTAAAATCCTTTTCCTAGAATTTCAGTTTCAGTAATGCAAGGAGGACTGATTCTTCACTTATAACGCTGATCAACACAACACTCCTTTTTTATCTTCTGTTTAATATAGGGAACTCATGAATCAGCTATGACTTTTACATGCCTTCCCTTTGACCTTCCCACAGATAATCATAATAACGCTGGGCTGCTGAGAATCAATCAGTTTTCATAAAGGCAGCAGCCTTCAGATTAATCTCATATTATTAATTCTGCAAGTTAAAAAGACAAGCAGAAAGACAAGATGGCTTTCAGTGCTATTTACTTCCCTAAAAATATTTCCTGTAGATAATAAACAAACAAATTTCCAATCTGGTGAAGCTGTAAATTTGCAGCCTTCATGAAAATTAATTTAAATGGATGTGACTGTGAGGTTGGGATTGTAAAGATTAGGGAGACTCCTGTATTTATAATTGCCTGTTCAGTTCATCTGCTGCTCTGTCACTCAAGAGTGGCACAGCTGCATTAACAACTCTAATCATAATCTAATTCTCAGATCAAATTCCCATCTTCAATATATCCTTTAATAAAGCTTCCATACCCCATCTTTTAGCCTTAATTATTGCTTCCTGTCTCCCCTGACAACCAAATTAAAAGGTACATGCAGCAGTTCTATAATAAAAAAATAGCACAGATACAACTACTGTACTGCAAATTCACACTAACCTTGTGAAGGTTGGATGGCTTGTGATAACTAGATTTTTTACTGATAGCGCAAGCACTGGAAGATAAGAAATACAATTTTATAATCATGTATTGATTTTTCTTTTTTTTCCTGCTAATATGGAAAATTACCTGGACCAGTTTTTAGATTAGCAAAGTGAGAAAAGACAATTTTATAGGAAAACTGTCTAGATCCCAACACGTGGACTGTTTTACTTCTTAAAGCTGGAGCTCTTGACATGTCAGTTGTTGACAGTAGACATTGTACTAGTTAAAGTTAAATCCCTTTGCACAAGAGCTGAGATGCCAAGTCAGCAAGATACTTAATCAGGCATCTACTTTTTGGCATATTAATATTCTCAAGTCAATAAAACTGTTAACATATTTAAAGTTAGTAAATACCAAAGTACTTTTTGAACAGGACCCAAACATTCAGTGTCTTGTCCATGTAGTATTCTGTTTTGTCTGTTGTACTGTGCAAAAGTGGATTTTAGTAAAATAGTTAAACTGTTTTCTATACAAACATAAAAAGATGACATGTTGACATTTCTGAGCCAGAAGTATATTTCCATGAAACTTTAATAATGGACTAATACAATCATGGTTAAATTGTGAAAAAGATTAGAAAAATAAAATGATGGGACAGATGAGGACAACAAAAGAGAAGAGGATTGTCAGTGTATGTAAGGGAGAAAAAGAGTAATCAGTTATCAAAATATTCCAGTTAATTTAGGAATGTTTTAAATAGAACAGCACGCTATGGTGTTAAGAATATTTTAAAATGTAGCCGTTGATTTCAAGGGCAGTAAGGAAATTCTGTCAAGAAATGGTTTCACTGATAAGAGAGGCCTGCAAGAATGCCAAAACTTTAAACATGGCAGATTTTAATTATCCTGATACCAGTATTGATTTGGATAAGAACTGTTTCAGGGCTAAGAAGACAAATGTGATTGAGAAAGTAGCAAAGGATTTATTTTCCAAGTAATGTGCTGACCAGTTTTAGTGGCTTGGGGCTATCTTGCGAACAAATGGATCTTGAATAAACTGGGACATAGGGGACAATTTAGTGTAGGCAATGAAACTGAAAAAGAAAGTTCAGCAAAATGAAAGGGGCTTATCATTTAAATAGATACAGTCTGAAGAACTCTGACCCAGAGAGGAATGTGTTTAGTCATTCTTGCTTAGGATACCTAGAAGTGAGAAATGAAAAAAGTTGGATAACATTATAGGTCACTTCTGAAAATGTAGAGATTTCTCCTGTACCTAGACTTCTGTTGTGACATACCAAGCTTAAACAAGTGACCTGAGACACTCCAATATTTAAAATTACAATTGTACTGGATCAGAGATTTCTGCTGGTCGTGGAGTCTCCCTCCAGTTTTGCAACTGGTGAACTTTTTAACTTCCCTCTTATGACCAAAAAATATTCTTCTTTTTCTTTTTCATTTTTTGAGACCTCAGGCATGACAATACTGAAGTGTACAATCCAGTTATGTTTTACTTAAAGAAGAAAACACGTAAGATGTGTAGATACATTGCATTTTAGTCATTAAGGAGAAATATCTCAGTAACTCGAATTCTTCATTCTTTTATCTGGTGGTTTTATGATTACCCAGGTCTTGCCAGACTCGAAGTTGTAGTGTTGTATCAGGGCCAGTATTTGCCAAAGTTCTTAAATGAACCTTTTTAAAAGCATGAGTCCTCTTTTTCTATCATATTTATTTGATGGCAGTAGTTACCATATGGCTTCTCCCATCCTTGTAATGTATTTATATTTACAACACTCTGTAGATGTAGGAATGGGTTAATATTCCCATCTTTTGTTATGAAAAAAGAAATTTAAAAAAGAGATCATTCATCTCCACCTATAAGGTAGAAGCATTAAAGCAAGAAGAGTGGATAAACTCTCTTAACAGTCCATGGAGACAGGTAAGTTGCCTTCAGAGTGCAATTCCTATTACCATGCAAAAGCTCTTGAGGTGAATCACACCCTGGTGGTCTCTGAATTTCTGCACTGACTATAGAGGGGGGCTTCAGTGGCTAGCCTAGAGCAGACAGCCAGTTATCAGATGGCTGTAGCTGAGTTGAATACTACCCTAAAATCAGCAAAGGGGTCCCATCCTAGTGCACTAAAGATCTAAGGAGAAACAAAGGGATCACATTTCTGAGCATTTCAGTCCCTTAACAGGCAAGAGCTTTAGTCCTAGGTATGGGAAGACCTCCTTATTTCAGTGTCAGATCCAAAGCAAACTGAACAACAAGGAGAAAGTGATCCAGATCTTAGCAACAGCAACCAGTGTAACCCAGGCTGATCCCAATAGCAGGTGCTGCAGTAGCCTGATCCAAGGAGTAAGAGCTTCACTGCGCCTTTTCACTGCTTAGAAACGTAAATCAGGGTGGGATGTGGGGGAAGGGAGGGAAGGGGTATTTCTGTACACTGTTGAATTAGTCCTTATAACTTTTCCTGTAAAAATAAATCATGACCTTTTTTCCTTAATGGGGTTCAGTTGGGACTCTGTGTATTCATAAAAAGAAAAATGAAGCAGGATTAACTGAAGAAGACCAATGTCAAAACAGCAGGAGACTTACTCTGGGCTTGGTACCAGGTTTTACCCTTTGTCAATCAGAGGTGGAATTAAAAAATTCCCTATCTGAGAGATTGATATCCTAATGACAAAATATTCACTATTCTGACATGAAAGGCTAAACCTTATTTTTCTTTTTTTGAAGAAATGCTTTTGCTTGGAGAAATACTTAAAGCTGAAACTTTCTTTGAAATCAGCTTTACATTTTGCTGAATTGGCATTTTTAAAAGAAAAATTTAAGTGTCTGAATAACTTCTTAATAGCTCTGCTCTATAAATTTGATATTAAAGCTACACTTATAACTACAGGAACTATTGGATGCTTCAAAAGTTTAGGGCAAAGCAATTCAGTTCAGTACCTAAAATGCAAAAGGCTTATCTGTGCTACCCACATTTCTTGTGTTAGTAAATTCAGAGTACAAATTCTGTGAGAAAAGTCTTTTATCAAGGTTTCTGACACTCATTGTTCTGTTGGTTTTGTGTCTTTTCTTTTCCTTTTTGTCTTTTTCCTTGCAAGGCAGGAATAGTACCGGAACAGATTCATGCATAAATTTGTAATGGTTTGTCTCTGTTACGTGAGAAATAAAAGATGTGGGGGTTTTCATCTTTTCACCTCTCTAACCTCACAATCCTTCTACACTATGAAAGCATGGAAGTACATCTACAATATTAGGACAGATGGACATCTGTCGTAGCTTCAGATCCTTCCTGGTATCTCTCAACCTTCACTTAGAACTGCAAAGAGGATTGTGCCTGTTACTCTGCAGCTGATATCATATCAGTTAGTGTATATTTGGAGCAATTATACAAATACAGGTGGTTAGTGAAACACTGTGTAAAACAGCAAATGCAAATGATCAATTAATTTATTGGTCATCCTCAAGGGTTATCGATCTAAGAAAAGAGAGGAAGTTATTTAGTCTCACTTATTTAATTTTGACAAAATCATGTTACTTATGTATCTACCCACAAAGGTATACAAATAAAGAAGACAATAGTATATTCTTTTTTTTCACTGTGTATGCTTTAAGAAGACTTGTAAATGAATAATGAAAAGACACCTATACAGAGCTTTGGCACTATACTTTGGGCACATCCAAGTGAACACCTTTGTAGGCCTAGAGCATCTTACTGATAGAAACTATTAGTACGCATGTATCGCACTCAGGCAAGCTAAGGGGCAATTAAACAGCACTTCAGTTTACGTTCAGTACGGTCTACATTCTTTGCCAGATCTAGGTCCCGTTCTGCATCTTGAGAGTTCATAGTATAAAAGCTGCGTACATATTCCTGAGCCTGTAACTCCTCATTCTCATTTTGAACTTAACATTTTGTCATTAGCAATGATCGCTCTGAGCATCCTATTAACATTATCCTTCACATAAGAACAAATATTCAAAGATGAAGAATCTTGCACAGAGGTTTAAGAAAATTAATTATAGCACTTCAGCTTTGCCTTTACTGTTTATTCGTTTTCTCTGTTTCTGTTAAACAGCATCTATACACTACTTTCTCAATACCTTACTTTTTGCATTTCTGTGTTACATATAAAAAGAAGCAGAGTCTAGAACCACAAATTAGACTCAGGTTTGTTCTTTGCCCACTGTGTTCTGGCTCTGTGAAACTGGTATTCCTGGTTGCACATTTACCCAGTTTCAGATGGGCATACAGAAATTATTCCTACAAAAATTAACTTATAGCTTAGATACTCTCCTGAGATGCTGTAAGTTTCCCTGCTTTTCTCAGATTGAAAAGATCTGGGTAAAGCAGAATAGTTTAAAATATTACTGAAATTTGCTAGCATTGGAGAACAGATTTGTGTTTCTGAGTCAGAGCAAAGCCCTTCTTTTCTCAGTTGTTCCTAATGTGTCTGAGGATGTCGGTGCTTGATGAGCTCCCCCCAGAAATCCCCAACTCCCTGGCCAAACTGAGACATCTGCTGCAGGATCTGTGCTGGAGACCAGGAAAGTTCACATGCCTCCAGAGACTGGTCACACACAGGGAAGTGGGGATGCCAGGCAAGCACCTCTCAGTACAAGGTCTGGCAGCCTGGCTGAGATGGGTACTGAAGCGCAGAGCCAGGGACTGTGTCTGAGCCCATGTATTGAAATAAGGCCAGGTCACTTCAACCACTCAATAAATTGAGAAAATAATCACATTCTTTTTGAAAAAAATGAAAGGGTCGTTCACGTTGTGAAACCAAGCATTCAGGATGTGTAAGCTTTAAAGCATCACACAAGCTAGTTTTAAACGACCCAAGTAACAGCAATACCACTATTCCACTTAGGAAAATATTTTGCAGTCATTCCCCAGCAGATTCCCATTGGGAATTTTTCCTTGACATCAGTATACATTTTATACTTGCTTTATTTTGACCTGTTATTTCTTGTTCTAGTCTGTTACCTTGTGTGAAAGAAAACGTTAACTTCTTGCTATGTAGGAAGTCTTAGAATTCTCCACTGCTTCCCTTCTGGTTATTTTTCTTTGCTTAGTTTATTTTTAAAATATTTCACACTTTCCTGTTTCATTTTTGAAGGTGACTGACAATGATTTTTTTTTTTTTTCTTTTAGTTTTCAGATCCTTGAATATTCCTCTTACCTCTTCCTGATCTTTTCTACTTTTCATGTTCTCTTTGCAATCAGTTGTGTCCACGGGTGCATGAGTAACTAATTGCATATTTTTATTCAATTACACTTTTTGCCTGTGAAGAAGTGTTTCTCCTGGCATACACTGAATCCAAATGAAAATAAACCACTTGTCTTCAGGTACTATTATCACAGAGCACATGTTTTTCACTGTATTATGGTTTGTTTACCGTTCCCTAATACACTGAATCTCCTGATGTTAGATCAATAAAAGGATGTTCTTTTGTGCCTGACTATTTCTGTTTTGATAATAGTAACTATATTTCATTTCTCTGCATCTGAAAAAGTGATGATTTTGTTCATGTTCTTATAGGCATATTCAATAACTGCCTGGTAGCTTCATAAGCTTATACTGAAATATGATACACCACTTCTTGAACTTAACAAAAACGTGTCCTCTTTTCTCTGTCATTTTCAATAAACCACCCATAGACTGCCTTGTTTCCCAGTGAATAAAAATGTGTGGTTCAATTACAGGAGCTGATGCTCTGAAGGTTAAATCACTTCACTGCGTCTCTTGTATTCTATGTAAGGAAAGACTTTGATTAACCAAGTCTTTCACATTAACAATGATTCTCTATGTTGAGTATAGCATCTTGGAATGAAAATGAGCATTTGGATTGCCCTGTTTAATCTTCGTAGCATTATAATGTTAGGGTTTCATAATTTTTTCAAACACATTCATAGCTACAATGATTACTTTTGAGAATAATCCCAAGGCTACAGCCTTGACTCTTTGAGTTTACAAATGAGTGTCATGTTTAAAATGGATTCCATGCTGAGATATGAAAGGTGGCATTTTCTTACAACAGTATTTAGTATTCTCACTACTAGTTTCTGAATGTGATAAATATTATCCCTTAAAATGATTCTTTTCAGAGATCTGTTTTCTGTATTTTTAATCACAAAACTTAACAAAGAAAGTTCATTTAGAAATTAATAAGTCTACAATCTTCAGCTCTATTGTAACAGCCTAATTCTTTTTTAACCCTTCTAAACAATTTTTGATGTGTCTCATTTTATTCTGTAGTCCCTCAGTGTAAGACACAAACCCTGTATTATAGATGTGTGTTTATACCTTACTGGCACGATATTCCACAAATATTTCATGTCACATGTACATTTCTAAGGCATGGTTCAAATGAGGAGGAGCATATGTAAATAATTAAGCTGGCAATTTCAAATACAACACAAATGCAATCACTGTGAATGTATTTATTCCTTTTTTGCTTAGTAGGTCTCCTAGACAAATAAATCACCATCTATTCAGACTTGTACGTTTTGCATGGATGACCTCTAATAGTAATTCTATAGAATTCTCTTCTAGTCATCCTTTGCTTTCTGTCTAAGCTCTCTTCATCTGTGTCAATTGTTTCCTATGTGGATATTAGTAACGGAAATAAAGCAATCCTACACTGACTTAAGCTTTGTCCCAGAGATTGCAATGAAATCTTATGCAGCTTCTGAAAGTTGTTTCTGAAAACTGTGGTCTGCCTCATATATCTGTCACTTCTTCCTCAGTATTTCTTTCACATGTCTACTTTTTTCATAATTAGTCGGGCTATTTCTTTCTTTTGTCTTCTCCTCCTCTCCCTTATCAAGAGCAAAATACTTATTGTGTTTCTATTTTTTCTATTTTATTGCGTTTAATGGGGTTTTTTCCTATTTAATGCATTGCTTACATTTTCCTTTTTCAACTCCTAGTTATATTTTTAGCTGTCATTCACATGGTTTATGGTGAGATGCCCTGAATAAATTGGTTAATTAGCTTAGTCTTTTGATTTTTTTGAGCAGCAGCAGCACAGTCTTAATTTCTAAGGGGAATGCATCATGGATGATGGGACTAAGTGTATCTGCCAGCCATGGAACTTTTGGAGCAAAAAATGCCCTTAGGACATCAGAGCTAAGTGGGGGTCTTTTTCTTGGAATAATTCCTGAGTCATTCAGTAGTCCACAACAAAAGCAGGTCTACTACTTATGTGGAGACCACACTGACTTTGGCTTTCCATGTAGCTCAGAGATGAGAACACTTCCCATGGTTGCTGTGTCATCTTCCCACTCTTTTTTACCCACAGCACTTGGCTGGCCACTAAAATATATTTGCAGGGCTTCACAGCATGAGCTGGTGTAGAAGATTTTCCAAACACTGAGGAAATGGCCTTTTTGTTGGCTTATCTCTCTTTCTTTCTGTTCCAAAGATGTCTTTAGATTTTCTGTGGCACAGCCTGAGAATGTAGTTCAGAACCAGACTTGGAATTTCATAATTACATTCCTAGCATAAATCAGCCAAAGAAAACTGTGTTATTGCCTTACAGAAAGTGCAGTGTAGGGCAAGACAAATGAAACTGAGTCTGAACAGTAGATTAAATGCAACAGATTTACTATAAATCATGTGCAAAGGTTAAGGAATTTGGCTTGTTTTTTCCCCTTGGAAAAAATGAGACTTTGAGATGAACTGAAAACAATTTTGAATCTATCAGAAGGATTGATAAATCTGCTAACATCACTTCTTTATGAATCCTTATAAGGGACTCAAATAAAAACTGAGGGACACAATCATTTCAAAATTTTTCATAAACTGTGTAAATACTTCAACAGTTCATGAAATAAAATGATCTGATAGAAAGATCATCAAAGTCCATTACATTTTTTTTCCCTGACTTCTGTGTACTTTGTATCAGGTCCTTAGCTGCTGGGAAGGCAATATTTTTGAAGAGTAGCAGCGAATTATAAAAACATTTCTCACCCTCTTCCAAACATCCCATGTATTTATATTTCTCATTTTAAGACCATGTTGTAATCTTTTCTGTACCACTATGACAAGAATATAAAAAATGGATTAAAAATGGACTGACAGGTCCTTGGATTCTGCATTTATTTAAGACGATTGCAAAATGACCTCAGCTCTGAATTAGCTCATGATCTAGAAGACATCTGAAGGCAAAGAGTTGCAGAATACTAAATTCTTAGAGAATTCAGAGAATTTATTAGAGAAATCATGGAGTGGATTCTAGATTTTCTAATCATTTAATACTTTGTCCCATAATTAGACTGACTGCAGAGGTGTTATTTTAATAAATAAAATGCTCTATAGCATGAGGAAGAATGGTACAATTCAATGTGATATAATGCTGTATTCAGACACCCTGTAACTTCAGGAAAGAAAGACCTAAGGCTTAACAGTAAAAAAACAAACTTATATCTCATTTGCTCAGTAAACAGAGGGGTACTGTGAAGGTTGATAAGGTCCAAACACAATCCTTCTTCCCACTATTTTAATATACTCATTCCAGATTTTTCTTCAAAACAAATGTTCCTTTATTTTTTTCCCTCTTCCACATGTTTTTCCTTTTCAAGGAAAAATGGAAGAGATAGCTATTCAAATGGCAATGGTTCAGGTTTCATGACAAGCTAGTGAATTCACATACAAATAAGACAAAAAGTATAGAAAATTCAGCAGTTTCCATTCTCAAGCTTCTAAGATATATATTACAATGAGAAAATGGCAAGAAAAATATCCTTGGGTTAAAGAAAAATGTTTTAGTAGTATCCTTGTCTCAAAGCAGAATCTTGGATCATACATCATACACAACTGTATCAACATTTGAAGCACTACTTGTATCATTTCATCAGTTAATACGAGATCCAGAATTTCTCTTTATGGCATAAGCCATTGGCATTGGCATTTCCATATGGAAAACTGAACTTGAAAAAGTGTGTTTGTTATTTATTTGCTTTGCAGTTGTTTCCACAACCTACATCCACGGTCCTAGTGTATATTTTGATAAGATTTAGAGTTTTTCTTGCCTTATCAGGAAGAATAGCTTGGAGGGGAATTAAAGGCCCATAGCTTCAAATACCACCAGATAACTGGCACCACTAGTCTTAAGAGGAAAATGTTCCTGAGAAGTAATGAAACTGCTTAGCAGCTGATGTCTTGAAGGAAAATATGATTCCTGATGGGCAGCTCAGCTGTCTGACCTGCTAGGCAAGCTTCTTCCGAGCAAAGCCCTGTACCTTGGCTGTAGGACTGGATATCAGTGGCTTTGTTCAGAGGAGATCTGGAAGGTAACCAAAGCCCCCCCCTCCCAGTCCATCTGCAACCCAAGCCACTGCCCATGAACTCACAGTCAAGAGCTCTGTCAACTTCAGAAATGACACTGTTCCACATCTGTTTATTTCTCTGGTATTTTGCATTTTGGGGGAAGTATGTTTGTTTGTTTGTTTCCTGTAAGCAGAGCTATTTTGGTAGATCGGAGAATATTTTTCTCTCTCTGGAGAAAAATAAACATAAGTGGCTGTAAGACAATGCTGTCAACATTTATGTATATCCTGTAGCTCACAGAATATTACCCACCTTGATTGCAATGCCACTTGTGCAAAGTTACTACCCATATGAGTATATTTTCAGTAGTGTAAATCAATTTAGAAACTCACTGTGCATTTAAGTAAAGCTTAGTCCACATAGGAGGAGCTGTAAACACTTTACCTCAGTTTCATCACAGCAAAACAGCTTTGTTCCCTAGGATGCCCATTTTCCTTAGGTCTTCAACATAATACTGAACAAGTGAAAATCTTGTCAGTATGTGGTTGCCTTGCGCTTTCCTGGCAGCTGTCAGATTTGTACTTCAGTAGCAGTCAAAAACACGTTATTGTTTCCAAGTAAAGAAAACATCACATCTCTTTGACACCGCAAGATATGATCCACTGCTTTAATTAGCATTTTTTGTGGTCTGTAATCTGAAATGACAGCAAATATTCAACAGGTAGCCTTTCTCCATTTCAGTTGCAAATACAATTAAAAATCCGTTTCCAAGCTATCTGAAAATTAACTAAGCAATTTTGCCTGTATAATAATGCAGAAATTTGTAAACTCTAATGTGATCACTTTAACTTGCTTTCTGGAAGCATAAAAATTAGTTTTCTAGTATACAAATTTAATGGAATAAAAAAGCATAATTTTATGTTGATCCTGTCAAGATATACCCAGAACCCAAAAATATTATTAACTCATGGAATTCTAAACAGCTTGCAAATTCTCCTGGTGTTTCATATTAACAAAGTTGGATTTAACATAGCCATGAGAGCTTGGATGATGTCAAAAGGAGACACCATATTATGATCTCTCTGCCCTCCTGAGGACATCAGATATACCTCATCGTTATATATTCCATCATAACACGAATCTGAGCTGTCATTCTCTTTGCCAGTGGTCTTCTGTTAAAGTGCTCAGCTGAAATGGTCCACTTGCTGCCCTTAAACAGCCACCTGAAACTTTATTCAGCTGTAACTTCTTGGTTTATTACCTCGGGGGCAGTGAGAGGCTTCAGAGCAGTTTCACCGCTTCACCTCAGCAGAGGTGGTGGAGGGGTTTATTCTGCCTTTTTATGTTTGTTTTTAATCTAAGATAAATAAACCTGCTCAGGATCCCTTACTTTGTACAATGTTTCAATTCTGTAAGCTATTTCCCAATAAACAAATTACACAAGACCAAATGACAGAAAAGTGTGATGATTTTGATCTCATGAGGACTTAGCCTTTAGTGGGCAACGAGGTAAGTGCACCACCCTGATCATGTTTTACTTGCAGGTGGGAGGGGGCCATTTCCAATACCCATCAGCCTCTGTCTTCAGTGTTATCCTTACTCCTATTCTGCTGTGTAATATGTGTTATGTTTTCTGGTCTGGGGTGGAGTTTGGTGTTGCAGTATGCTGCCCAGTTTCTACAGCCCAAAGAAAAGGGTAAATTCTGCACTCAGAGATACCATGTCCCACTGAGGTGGCATCAATAAAAAATACAGGTTATTTTTAATTTTTTAATGAAGGCTTTAGTATCTACTCACCGTGGTGCCTAGTAAAGATATTTTCAGTCCTCAAAAGGAGGTTGGTGTTCTGTTTACCTCTAAATGTTTGCATAAATATAATTATTCAGAGCAATAGGTACCTCGAACTGTTCATTTTACCCATACACTGGTATTTTGTTAGAACTTACATCATTATTTGTGCATAGCCCCTGCTGAGATTCTTTGCAACTTTCACATTTATTGGTGATTGGTTCTAAAGTCCTTATGCCCTTATGCTGACAGATATTTTCTAATACTAAATCTAAAATACTTTTTATGATTAGAAACTACTACAAAGCCTGTAGGTGTATACCTTCTGACTTTGTAAAATGCTGTCTGGAATTGAGAAAAAGCTGGTTTGTAACCTCCAGAATTCAACTTCAACACATGTATGCCTGCTTTTAACACATATGAACAGATAACTGCAACAAGCCTGTTGTGTCTTTAATTCTCAATATGTCTTCCAACAAGGATGAGAATCAACTGCTTCTGAAAGGTTCTTAGCTGCAAAATGATGTGGGAAAGTTTTTCCCATGACATATATTGACAAATGGATTTTGGCCTAAAACATCCCAAGAGTGTTTTTGAAAAGAAACTAAAAGCTAAAATTACGAGTGTTCCGAATTTATTTGAATAATCAAGAGTCCTTTTTAAAAAGCTACAAGTTGTTTTGCTACTGATTCTAGAAAAGTTTGAATCACTAAGTTTTCCCTAGAAAATAATCAATTAATTGAGATTTCTTATGTGTTTTACTTTGCAGAGGTTTATTAATTTGCTTTTACTTGTCACTAATTATCTTTATTGAGTAACTTTATACATGCCCTCTACCTCACAGATCTGGGGAATCCAAAATACGCTTTAGTTATTTATTTGCAGGCTCCTGCTTTCTAGTTTCTGCAATGTCTCAGCCAGGTCTTTTCTGTAAACTAACATAGCTCCAGTGAAGTTGTGCATGCCTTTGTGTCAACTGGTGACCCAAACCGTGTTTATTTTAATGTGCTTTAAGCCAGCTCTTGGAGCAAGACTATAAATGTGGCAAGCGGTACCAGGTTCTGCATAAAAATACATACATAAAGTTCACACATCAAACTTCTATGCCTCTAAGAAAAAAAATTCTGAAGTCTCTTATCAGGCTTTCTGGACATTTCCACTAACAAATTAGCACAGTGGCTGTTGTTAGCAGCCACTATCCCTCAGAGCAAAGTGTCACCCTCTGTCACTGCCCATGCAGCAGGGCACACTCAGCTTTCCTCCAGGGTCAGATGATTAACTACAAATGACATTTCAGATAAGCATCCAAAAGTCCCAGATGCAGGGTTAGCCTGGGAGCAGGTGACTATACCAGTATAACCCTGAAGCAGCCATAGGTGACTGTGGGTAAAGGTGAGTGCCACGGAGCTTCAAGGAGATGGAGTCCCTCAGGAAAGGAGTTGGGCAACGGCCCCACCAACCACAGCCCTACCCCACAGACCCAGAGGAAAGCAGGCATGGAAGGCCCAGAGCCTTGTTCAGAAGTTTATTGTCCTGTTACACCTTCACCCATTGACATAGTCATGGCTAAGCATCTTGATACAGTCCTACTTTTCACACCTAAGAAACAGGCCACGTAGAGAAACTTTCCAGCTCTGTAAAAACCTGTATGAGCAAGACCTGATAAAAGGATGTAGGAAGATATCTTATTGCTGGTGTTGCTGCAAAGAAAATCAGACTGATTTGAAGGTTCTGGCTAGAGGAGGTCCTTGCAAAGCCAATGGTCTGGCTGTGGTAGCCACACAACAGGATGTTCCACCACTCTACTATGCAGAAATATCCAAGAGAACAGAGACCTGGATATCTTTCTTACTGCTCGGATAATAAGTTGTTGGTCAAGCACCATTAAAACAGCAAAGGGTCTGGGAGTTTCAACAGACAACAGACTGATTACAGATGAATGGCCTAACACGGTCTCAAAAAAAGAGATAAAACTCTCTCTCAGAAATAGAACACATCAGCAATGATTATTTTGCCCTACTCAGCAGCTGAAATACTGTACCTGTTTTTAGGAAGAACACTTTAACACAGACGTAAAAAAATTTGGAAAATCCAAGATTAAAAAAAAATTAAGATTAAGAAAATATGATTTCAAATGCAAGAAACAGAGAATACAGGAAGACCGAAGAGTTTTAAAATGCTTCCAAGAAAGAAACTGATATTAACATCTCTTGCTACATGTAATATTTGTCTTAAAGTTTTAGTGTACTCTGTAATGAAGAGTAGACAGTAACCATCAAATAAGTGGCATTTTAATATGTTACTTTCATATTAAATTCCATAAAAGCTAGGATGTTTCAGTAAGGCATAATCTTTAAAAAAGCTTGAGTTTAGGCTTACATAAGTAGCATAGACGGCAGATTGAAATTATAAAGACCTTATTTTTAATTTTTCATATTATTTTAAATCTGTATAAGTTATCTTTTCTTCTTCTTCCTTTTTTTCTTCCTGTGTTTTGTTGGGTTGTGGGGTTTTCTTTTGGCAAATTCAGCTCTTTTTAGAATTTATCAATTTGCCTGGAAGACCATGCTTGCTGTATTGACTATGTAAAGAAAATGGCAGAACAAGCATTTTTAGAAAATACTATAACTAAAATATTTTTAAATTGATTGTTTAATCTATGAAATTAAGGAAACCTTAGGTTAAACTACAAAGAATCAATCACATTTGTAAAAAGCCAGCAATTTAAAACATCTGTTTGCTTCAGTGCCTGAGATTGTTTACTCTGCTGGCTTACTGATAAAGCCAGCCAAATCAATATGCAGGACTGTTTCGGTTAGTTCCTAACATATGTGGTCTGGCTAAGACTGATCCGTATATTTTAGTTGGCTTTACTTGTGAAGACTTATTCGTGCTGCAATGTGCCTCATGTCTAAATATCTTATTTGAATTCCTTTACATAGAATGGAAGTTTTACTAAGCTATCTGATCTTAAAGTAAAATACAGTTGCCTAAAGTATCTACTGCCATTTGAGACAACCTCGGGTTCTGAGCCATGCATTGAGGTCTGCTGCATGTGCTACAGACCTGCAGGTGAAGGAGTTCCTGTCTGAGGAGGTGGAATGGCAGGAAAATCCTGAATGCAATTGCACTCTTAGCTTGGAGCAGACCCAGCACGAAGGGAATCACTAGAGCATTTAGCTGCCCATGTCTAACAAGTGCTGCTTGAAACTGTCCGAACTGACCACCTTATAGACTATAGCTTCAGAAAAGGGTTCATAAATGTACAAATATTACAGGTTTTTAGTGCTTTCTAGGATGTTATTATAGCAAACAATTTAAGGAAATGTAAACAGAACAAGTTTTCAACACATTCTGAAGAATTTCTAAATAATTCTCTAAACCTCCTAATAAGGCTCTCCAAGCAACTTCGCCCCAAAGCAAGCACACAGAAGTTCAGGCCAGATTTCAGTTTGGAAAACAACTGGAAACCAGTGACAATCAATTAAGCAGTCTTAACTTCAGGCATTGCTACCAGTTCCCCTAAATTAACAAGAGTCACTTCTGACCTACTCTTATATTAAAATTCAGAATACAAATTCCCCAGCAAACAGTTTCTGCATTCAGTGGAATAAACAGCAACTGAGAACAGCTTTGAATTTCACAAGGAGAGGAGCAGAGCTGAGCTGGGGGTAGACCTGGGAGGAATTGTTAATTCTACGGTGAGAACTAAAGCTCATTTTATTTTATTCGCTGAAAGGTGTACATTTGCACTCTTTCTGTTGACCAGTGTTTTAACCACAACAAATCCAAATGTTTTCATTGTACCATGCTGTGAGGCTCAATCATGCTTTGTCACCTGAGAATCTCTTGTTTGCAGTTTCACTTTCTGGCAATTGTTAAAAGCAATCTGTAGATCACACATCTTCAGCCAAAATAGATTTTTAATAGTAGATGCTGTGTTTCTTTCCTGTGGCTTCATGCTGAAGGCCATTGTTTATTACTGGAAACATCAGTCTTTTTGATGCATTAGATAGCTGAGTTCTGAACTGTAATTTCACAACAATTTTTTTTCCAGACTGGATCAGAGGAATTATTAAAATTAAATAAATAATTTACAGTGAATAATTTACTTGATATATCTGGTTGTGATCATATCACATCTACACTTAGTTCTTCAAAAGAATGCAGGTAATGAATAGGAAGCAGTAGTAAATAATCTTCGTATAGCACCTGGGTGTTCTGAATATGACCAGGACCTATTACAGTCAGCAGCACAAACCCTCATATTGTGGGAGGTGATAAAAGAGCTTACGTTTTGTGTGAGCACGACAAACACAGTTCAAAAAGAATGGTTCTTCACTACAGTCACGCTGAAATCCTTACATGACAGGTTTTGATTCTACATTTTGAGAAACCTAACCAGGATTACATGATGTTTTGTCACCAATCTGATATTGCCAGTTGTCTTCCTTAATAAAATACTAAAGCCAACTAAAACGGCAGAAAACTTGATTAACAGCAGTAGGAAAAAAAAAAAAGATAGATAGATAAATAAATAAATAAAACCTCATGAATTACAATGATAACATATGTTCTCATTTCTCAGTTGTCCATTCTACACAGTGCTCTTTGCATTGAAGAAAACTGCATTAAAACTAAAGAACTACTTGCTCCAGTATCAGAGTCCCTTGATATATTACTAAAAAAATATTACTTTTCTACTAAGCAGGAGCAGGCATCAGAATGTTACAGGTGATCTTGTTGGCCAGGTATAATCTTAACATTATGTGTTTAGTCACTTGCAGAGGGCGTGAAGTGAAAGATGTGACATGACACACGTGAAACTCACTGATCTGTCAGTAATTGCTCCTCACGTACCAATATCTTGTTCCCTAGACCACACCTATCTCCAGAGTTCTTTGACTGTAAGTAAACTACATTTTTTCCTTCGTGCCCCAAAATATCAGTTGCCACCAAATTAAGACAACTCAGACCATGCCTCAAGACCTAAAGTCTATGAGCATCAAGGACAAAAAATTGCAACATAAAATAAAATATTTCCACTTTGAAACACTTCTGTTATAGCATTTTGCCCTATTAAGCAATCTTGGACTTTGAAGAGAGGATCACTGATTGCAGCAAGTAGGGGACCAGAGGATTCTGCAGCTGTGTGCATGGCTCAATTGGATCAAAGGAAACACAGAGCCCTCCCAGATTATCGCACAGCATGGTGTACGGGAAAGGTGGCAGCAGTCACCTAGTCTAGTAAAACCTACGAAAAATGTTTAGCAGACAACTCAAATATCACATAGAAAGACAGTGTGCAAGTTGCACATGGGGTTCAGATTACCAGGAGCGCTGTTGGATTTCTGAGTAAAAAGTCTTGAACAAGTATAAAATCAAGGGAAGAAATAATTTTTTTGCCAGATTAGGGACTGCAGCCCTAAACTGGATTGCAAACCTAAGAGCACAGTAAATATAAAACAGAGAAAGACTGTGAGCAGAAAAGTTGGTTAAAACTGGTCTATCTAGATATGATTAGCCACGCTGGTTACTGGGGATGCTTCAGACACTTCTTGTCACTTCTCTCCCACCAGTCTCCACAGCAGAGCGATAAGAAAAAGTGCTCAAAATTGTGTCTTCACCTTTGTCACTTATTCTATGATTAGCTATAACCACCCTGAGCATATGGATATTTTACAGCTCCTTGTGAAGGGACCACACTCACTGTGGCATCCCTAAGGTGGAGCACATTTATCACATGCAGAAATGACTAGAAAATGTATCAACATTTTCTCTGTTGAGTCTTTGTAAATGGTTATTGTCTGAAGCTCATAACTCATACAAATAGAAGATTCCCATGAAAAATCTCACAGAGGTTTCCTGTGCTGTTTTTTAACCCCCTGCTCTATGACTCTGGTGTTTCTTGGGAAAAAGGTTTTACCAACGTTAACTGGCAAACCACTGAGCACTTCTGCTACTCACTCTCTGAAGTGTCTGTACCATTTTTGCTAAAACTAAAGAGATTTTTCAGGCAAAACCTGAAGCAAACATCTAGCAATGACGTACTCAGAAAAAACATTAAAGTTTCATGATTATAAGCAACTAACTCAGGGCCTAATAATGGCAATTTTAGGCCTCCCTAATTGACATCTTTAATCTTTCTCCGGACAGAAAGAAAAAAGAAAAGAAAAAAAGATGAGCTCCTAAGTGATCTTAAGAAGAAGTGGAGATAGAAAAAAGTAGAACATTATGAAATTTCGATTAATTTACTTTTTAATGACAGTTCCTCACCCTTATCAACTGACTCTCTTGGTCTTAGAGTAGGTGTTTTTAATGACAGGTAACTTTCAATAAATAAATAAATAAACAAACACAAAGGCAATTATTATTCTTCTGTATAACAAACAATACAAAATTCCATAAATAAATGAAAATATTTGAATTCTGGGCACAAGAGAAGTCAGCAGAAAATGCCATGAAAGCTGCATTTTAATTTGTTCCTTCTTTGTCTAGGGAGAATCTTTCAAGGACGTTTGCAATTAGAAGAGCTTTCAACTCTTCTGTTGAAGAGAAAAAAAGAAAAGGGTTACCTCAGCAGAAGTTTCAAAAGACTGTGTAATGTATTTGAGTTAAAGAAGGATGTATCTTGATTCATTACTCCAGATCCACATCTGTATATCTAGTTACAATTTAACTGACAGAGAGTGAATCGACTTGCCATTATAGCCCGAGAAAAGACTTTTTCTGTTCTTCAGATGCTTTCACTCTGATCCTAAGGAAGTCATTTAGGGGGAACATCTAAATGTGATTTTAGGCATCTCAACACTTTTGAGGGCAATAGAACCAGATACTGAAAGATGCATGGATAAATAGTGAAGCAGATAGG
Source organism: Chionis minor (assembly GCA_013398295.1). NCBI lineage: Eukaryota > Metazoa > Chordata > Aves > Charadriiformes > Chionidae > Chionis > Chionis minor. The sequence goes on from VZSF01004492.1 coordinate 217,302, forward strand.
TGCTTTCTAGGAGTTAAGGATGAAAAGCAGTCCTGAAGAGTAGAAACCTCACAAGGTTCCTTTCAGCATTGTTGGATATCAACAAATTATTGTAAAATTGCATGCTACCACCAAAAAGGACTAAAACAGTGAAGTCTCACAGACATTTTGGAAAGAAATATATAGCTATTCCTTGTCCTTCTTAAAAGTATATGTCTCTTCCAGTATTTAAAATAATGTATACATACAAATCGAGCAGATGATTACATCTAATTGAAAATTATACTTCAACTTAGGTACATACTTAATTAATGGGGGCTTATATTGGCCCAAAACACAGCAATGACTTAAGTCCCTGTTCGAAAGCCTATGCTGTGTGTTTCAAGGAGCATCAGGCAAAGCCTTGTCCCTCAGGAGCTTGCAAACATGCAGAGCCACAGCCATGTCTGTAGAGCACCAGGAGCCTGGCAGCAGCTCTGCTTACCTTGTGCCACAGGGTTTGATTTGGCTGTGGGGGCAAAGCAGCCCCCTGCCTGCCTGCGCATCTCAGAGAAGGCAAACTCCAAGGGGGCCAATAATGGGAGACTGGGATAAGCTTTCTGCATTAAGAATAAATACACATACATGCATATCATAGTCAGAAGACCACTGGAGAGGTACAATATAATCCCTTGAGCTTTGCTTTTTCTCTCATTTCAAAGGTGCTTTTTATAGGAATGTCATATATTGTAGGAGTCAAGTATGGCAAGTCTGATTTGCTTAATGCTATTTATCACTATGGACAGATCCTTTGCAGAAAGCTACAGAAACCCTGGAGATGTATGTTCTCAGCCACAGCAAGCACCTAAATGCTGTCGAGAAGCCCATTACATGCAGAAATACTGAATGTATTTTAAGCAAAGTTTCCAGATTTTGTTACTGTCACTATGGCATTGTCCTCAAAAGAGACAGAGAAAAGAGGAATGTAGAGAAAATGCAGTAGCAATGAACTTGTGAAAGATACAACAGCAGGCCTTTGCTTGGAGACAGATGTGGGTGTTTAAACAACTTGATCAGATTCCCACTGATCCCTACTGAACCTACAGGAGAGGAGGCCATACACCAGGCCCCAAGGAGCCAGGGACACAAGGTCCTAACATTCATGTAGTGAATGACACAAGTCCTGGTCTGTCTCAAGAGAAAAGCACCCTGTCCCTCCTCTTTCCTGGGGATTCACCCCCTCAGCATGAGAGCCATGACGTCAGTAGGCCAAGCCTTCCCTCAGAGACAGGGGTGATTTTTAGAGTATGAAGTCCAGACTACACAAAAAATTAATTTAGAATTGGAGTGGGATGTAAGAGATTTTGTTTTGAGAGGAATTTTTTTCAGCTTTAATATAACCAAGAAGTGAAAATGTTTAGTTAGGTAACTACAATCTGTAAAAAAAGTCAGATGCCAAATGGTGTTCTTCCTCTTACAATGAGCATATTTTTCTGCGTAAATTGATCTTTTTTCTTTTTTCTTTTTTTTTTTCTAAAAAGGTCTGGAAAATCTTTTGATTTAAAATTGTTACAAAATATTTTTTAAATCCAGACTAACATTTCCAATATGTTTTTCTAGCCTCTTTTATAAAGGCATTTTCAGTACAAAAAACTTTGGAAACAAATAAAGTCTGTTAGGTCTATTAAGATCAAGAAACCTTTACTACAATAGTATGAATTTCTCTCCATACTATTTGTCATATATTGAAGTCATCCATATCGCCTCTTGGAACCAGAGAAAGAATATTTCTCATAATTTTAATTTCACATACCTGCGAGTTTGTCTACATGGAGAACTAAACCAAATTAGTTAATGTTCTTATGTAAATACAAATTAATGTATACTTTTGGGTCCTTCTGTGTTTTCTCTTAACCTGCACAATAAAGTTTATCTAGGGATATAATACATCCTAATTTATGCATGTCACCTATTCTTGAGTTTCATTGAGATAAGCTTCCTGGAGTTGATTTTCCATGTAATTAATTCTTCATTGTGTAAGACCAATTAAAAAAAAAAGGGGGGGAGGGGGGGAGGCGGAGAAGAAAAAATATTGAAAATATCAGCTGTTTAGCTTAAAGACACCACTAGAACTCCACTTGGTAGAGAAATACACTAGTTAGGATAAATTTTGTCAATTTGAAGTGTTGTATTGCAAGGCATGGAACCTATATGGGGAATGCAAAGTGTCACAGTAATAAGAAGAATAATAAATTCACTGAGTTAAATCAGAGTTTCACATTTCATTATGTATTTTCTTCTTCTATTATGAAACCAAGGAACAGAACTTCCTCAGCTGTCTTTTCCACGCTGCAGTTTTATCATAGCCAACCCATAGTAAGAACATCTAATCCACATCTTTCAGTGCAATAAACCATATGGTCATATGGTGGTTTATCCTGACACTCATTTCTTTATATGGTTGTGACTTGTTAGTGATTTCCAAGAGAAAGAGCAGAAACTGATAATTTTCTCATAATTACTATCTTACTAATTACCACACCTACTCTCTAGAATATCTTCCCTTGTTACTTTCAGCATAAAGATTAGCATTTTAATCTTATGCTTCATTTCAAGCTCAAACATGAAGATTTCAAACCATGTACTTCAGGCAGAAAAATAAGGAAAATAGCAAAGCTCCAAAATGAAGATGGGGTTTAACTCTGACAGGCTTCCAGCAGTTGAAAGTGAACATGAGAAATAGTCTTTCAGTATCTGAACTGTGGGTGGGTATCTGCATAAGGTCTCATGGTCAGTCTGTCTAGGGATTTCTCCAGCAAGTTCCTACAAAGGCAGGGGTGTTTCCATAAAGGCTATCTCAACATGACTAAATTTTACCCCACGAAAAATTCCATTTATGAATCACAGCATTTCCAGCTTTCCTAGAGGAAGATCCTCTTCATATGCTTAATTTCCTACAAAGAGCATCCAAGACATCAGGGTCTAAGGACAGCAGTTTGTTACTCCCTTAGGAAGTGAAAATAAGGTATCATTAATTCATTGACTAGTACTAAGTATGTCACTTTTTCAAATAAGCAGACCTGATAAAAAATCGGTGAATTTTTGAAATGGTTTACTTTTTTTTTTGTCCATGAACATTCTGAGTATTCATTTTTCTTTCAATATCTGCTTAGATAAATTTTAAAAAAGGATCGGAAATTAAATTTGACAAAAAAATACAGAGAGTGTTTGATGCCAAAAACCCAATCGTCATCAATTATAATAAAAGAGAAGTTTGGTACTTTCCATCATGTCCATTTTCAAGCACCTTATAGATCTGTTCACTTCTAGTTTTATTCTCAATTTGAAGTGAAGAAAAGCATTTTGTAAAGAAATGGCTTCCTAGTAAGCACAAGCTAACATATACCCAGCCTCTAAAAATTATGCAGATATTTACTCACCTCAATAGAAAAGCTTATGTTCTGTTACAGGTTCCCTCAAGCAACAATGTAACCCCATAAAACAAAAGCCAACTGCCACACAACAAACATCCTCATTTTCCCTGTCACTTCCATCCATCACTTATGCTGCACCAAATAGAAATAGCCACTTTGCTCTCTTTCTTCATCAATTTGCAATTAAGAAATGACAAATAAAGGCTAAGGGGTAAGATAATACAGCATGTTTATGTAGAGTATATCACCAAGTGTGTATTAATGCTGGCACAAAGGAAAACACTCATTTAAAAATGTATTTTATAAGACTATTACATTTCATTGATGAAAACAATTTTAAAAGTAATAGTTGATCAACAATGTAAGTATGGGGCCATCCATAACAAACATTGGTTTTGTATAAAGATGTTTTATATAAATATTAGTAAAAAGCAGCATATATGCATCATTTTGTGTGTTAAGAGAAATCACTGTGTAAAAGACCTAGTTATAACCTCAAAATAATTTTTGGCAATGAAACACAAGATTTCACAGTCAATGATGAGTTTCTAAAGTTGCTGTGCTATTTTGACATTTCAGTACAGAATTAGAAGTATCTTAATTAGAAATACATTTTAAATTCAAAACCAAAATAATACTGATGGAGTTTAAAATAAACACTAGTCGCAGAAGGTTCCTACGCAACCAGATTTTTCTGATGTATTAGGCTCAGAGCTAAGACAGTGGCTAAAATCAGGACCATAACATAGCAAGCAGGACCACGTTCTCTTATCTCCAGTATGCTCTTGAAGTCTTTTCAAGACTGTTCTGCTTGCTCTTTCTGGTGTATCTGTTTAGCTAAAGCATCCACCTACAACAATGAGTTTAAGAGATTTTCAGTCTCTCGTGTGGGTCTCCTGCTAGAGTAACACAGAAAAAAAGCCCAAAACCTTTAAACAATCAGTGGTACTGTGATACTTATGTCATATCATGTCATGAAAATAAAGAAATTACTTTTCTTTGAGAGAGGCAATACAAGTAAATGCTTGTATCAATGCTTTGAATCAACCCACAACAGTTTAAATGTACACTATTTAAATCCCTGCTTTCAAGTTCTATATCCTTCTCAGGCTTCTAAAAGACCATTTATTGAATCAATTAGCTGTGGAAAAACAAGTATCCTCTAAATAATGCAAAATACCTAATGCACGGTGAATAATTCTCTTCATAAAAAGCGAGATTGATTTTGCCTTTGATTATCCTTGCTACACAGAAATACTTTTTCCAATTAAGGTTAAAAAGTTAATGTTACAGAGTCAACAACTTGACAAAATATCACATTAATCAAGAAGTATAAACTCATTGGAATTCCACGTATTATGCTGAAGGAACTACTTCTGAAATATCATACGAGTACTGAGGCATGTTCTGGAGCACTGATTAGCAGGGCCTTTTAAACAGTAACATGTTGATTGTACCAATAACATATCTTTAAACAAGGTACTAAAATATTCAGTCTCTCACCTCTTTTTTCAGGAACAATTAGGAAGCTAAACAGTTGAAATGATTTCTAAAAAAATGTTATGCTCCATAAAATATTTTCTTTAAAGGTAGCTGAATGTATCTAGTGCCACAATACTACCATAATCAGCTCTTAACTATAAAGATACGCTTCCTCTCTTGGCCCCCAGTGCCACAGGGACATTGTTGTGCTGGCTGGTGGCAGTATTATCACCACTTTCTCCATAACATGGAGAGTTAACATAAAGTTAATAAACCTAGTTGAACCCTGTTGTGACTGGACCTGATTAGCTTGGGCTCTTTGCTTGGGCAAAATGAGCACAGGAGCTCACAGCATTTTCCCTTTGCTGGAAGGACTCAGAAACAGGTAGCAAGTGGGCAAATAAGAAGGAGAAAGAGGGAGGAAGCAATGGCATCAGTCCTTGGGCCATCTTCACACGTCCCCTTGGTTTGGTGATCAGTCCCCATTGGAGCTGTTGATGCTCTCTGCCTCTGAAAACCAGACCACTTTAAGGTGGCTTAAAGTACTTGTAAATGCTTACAATCAGAATGGTCCCATAGTTATGGTTCTTATGTTCCAGACTGGGGGCAAGATACAGTTTTCTAGACAGCAGAACTGTAAAACAGATGAGCTATTACAAAAGCAACCTGCCAAGAAAATTCACTTCATTTGAGATTCAGTTGTTGGCTCCCATCAAAATGACAGACACTTTCAAAGGACTTTGATAACTTCAGGGTGTTATGTCGTCTTTGCATTCCCACACATCAAACTCAAAATAAGATGCTGGAGTAATGTTTGAATAACATGTTGTCAAGTCTATAGGATTATGATAGCATAATGATGAGAGAGACATAAAAATACATAGAGACAGATAATGTTGGCTGCAATGAAGGAGGGTGTCAAAAATGAATATTAAGAAAGGACAGTTTCATAAAAATGAAACAATTACTTGATAATTTTGTTAATGGACAGGGAATAGCACTCTGCTGTTGGTTTTATACTGATAACAGTGAAGCAAATGAAAGAAGTAATAGAGAGAATAAAATAATGATCAAACTTGTTTTTCAGGTAAAGTAATAACTCAGGACACTACTAATAATATGGTTGTTATTATTTTTCTAATTTTTCTACCCTGCACAATGGATACATGTTCTCCCACTGTAATACCAGTCATAAAAAGATATAATGAAAAGAAAAAATTATGGTCATTAATTTCACTTTGAAAACCTTTTTTCCTTATCCCAGTGTGTAGCTACACAAGGACAATTCATAATTTGGCCTCTGGCAGTGAGATACTCAAAAGGAATAAACAGAAGCATCTAGTGTTGTCTGTGGTAGTGATAGCCTTGTTAAGAATGCCTCTGAGAAAGACAGGGGTGAGATCACAACTGCATTTGCGACAGTGAGGCAGTGTTTGAAGTGCTATCTACACCCATGTCACTCTTACCGCAGATTTCAGCATATATTACATACCCATATCAGCTCCTCTAAGTATTGAACTAAACTCTGCTCGCTTCTACCTAAGCATTCCTCTTAAAATGAATGGGATTGTATAAGTTTAACTAAAATAATTTGGTTAGTATATCAAAGATGAAAAGAACCGTTTTGCATTGTATTAATGAGGACCTTGCCTTATCCTAAAAAAAATAAAATCATATAATGTGATGGAAATACTCATAATTCTGAGGAAATTTTCTGTGGAGAATTCAGAACAGCTATTCATAGGCTGAAGAATAAAGCCATTAGGCGAGGAAAAAAATAGGTGGGTTGAGGCAGGGCGAGGTGGGGCATGGGAAGGAGTAAAGGAAAAGGGAAAAAAACCTGCAAACCTCTTTGAAGGAATTAGTGGAACAAATTGAAAAAGCTGATATAATACCTCCAGAAGAAAAGAGGAAAACACACATATAAAAAACCATGATGAAATTTTCTCATGAAAGAAATCTTAGCAATTTGAACAATTATTGTGGGGGTCACATCACCATCAAAGAACAATTTTAAGATAGAGAATAAAAAATGTCATCAAAAACATGTTTGAAGAATGACGATTGATCTTTATTTTCTCAACTCTGCACTGACATTTTCACAGTAAACATTTCTGAGAGCAAGAAATGGGGCTTCCATGTTTTCATGATGTTTAGAAAGCTGTAACAGTGGGGACAGAGAGAGCTAATTCATTTCCAGTAACTTCAGAAAGTCTACTGGGCACAATGGCAGAATGTGGGGCAGGGAGGAACTTCCTTTGTAGCTAGGTAGGCACTTATTAAGGTACAATTCATCCTAAATATTTGAGACATCAACTTTAGTAAACTCAATACTGCAGCCTAATTCTCTGTGTCCCCTTCATTAACTGTGGAGGTGCCTGGAGTGACCAGCTCAGAAAAGATGTCTATATTTAGTTACCTGAATCCCATGGGAAGTCTCTTGGAGAAGGACTGGATATCTTTGGATTCCTTTATGAAATAACCAGATTTTCCACAGTGTTTACTGATATACCATCTTCCACTTTCAATCAAGAAATAATGTGATCAGCCTGACTACTAATAGATTTAGTAGTATTGCCCTCCTTCGAGTCAACCTGTTGTTCTGGTCAACATAGTCTTTTATACAACAGGTGTCAGAAGTGGAACCCAGAGAGACATCTGGACAGACACTGCACTTAAAGGTGTGGATGATATGAGTTTTCTGAATACGCAGATAAAATTAAATGCTGCAAAGAAATAAAAGTTAAATAATATAATCCCAGTTGCAGAGTAAATACATGTTATTAAAACAAAAATACCAGTACGATCATGGACAATCTCCATGTTCCAAAGAGAAGTCATGAGAAATACTGCTGTCATTCATGATCCACTTTAAGGGCTGGGGTGAACATGTGAAGATCCATGCTTTACCCACACACCTGCTTTAAATCTAAGAAATCTGGAGGATTTTTTTTTGCAATGAAAGACAAACCCAGCACCGCTATGGACTCTCATGCACACTGCTAAAGTTCCAGTGCTAAGTTCTCTGGTTTATGTAACTGTTTATGGAATGGAAATAAGGAGAGGCAAAAGAGACACCCATTTCTAAACAGTTACATGACAAATGAACAATTATTATATAACAACAAGATAAGTTTGTATGATGATTAATATTAATATCAAACTTTTAGAAGTTGTCTTTCTCTCTGTTAACACAAGATAAGGCATAGAAGGCAAGCATATGATCTCAAGAAAGATGTTTCTTAACTGTACTGATTCTATTCCTAAATTATGTAAATTACTTGATTTCATATACTCCTGGAATTAATTCTGTATGCAATTATGGTTTCTCTGTCTCAGGATACGGTAAACTGGAAAAGGTAGAGAGAAGGAAGGCAAGGACAGCCAGAGGCATGAGGTGACATCTCTGGTGAAGCAGACTAGGATTCTTCAACCTGGAGAAGCTTTACAAAAACAGAAGTGTCATGGAGAGAGCAAATAGGGAAGAATAGTAATCTCTCCCCCAATACGATAAACAGGATACATCAAGTCAACAAGAAGGTGATAGGTTAATAATAAACTAAAGAGAGTTTGGCTGAGCTATGAAATTACTTGTTACCGGTCTTGGAGTGTGAGTATTAAAAAGTGAGTGGACAAATCCACACACTGATGTCCATGAGGGGGTTATTAAATAGAAAGGCTGCATCATGAAGTTCCTGAGTCACAACTGTTAGGAGCTAGGAGAACATCTGGCAAAGAACATGCTTTTGTCACCTGCTTCAGAACTTCTCCCTGGGCATCTGACAAAACACTGGGCTAAAATATCTTTGGCCAAATGTTGTGCAGCAACATCTTACAAGGTATGTAAGAATTTTTTTCCTAAATATGTTGGGTAAATGACTCAGTATACTTGATGGAAATGATAGATGTACAATAAAATGACAAATAGCTTCAAAAACATTTACTGACATTATTAATATTTATAATGATATTTGATGTTACGGTATCCTGTTACTTACCCTGAGATTTCAAATTAACACATACATTCACTATTTAATTTAATTATTCATTTTTATTTCATTAACAGAAAAAGCTTTATTTTTTTCTAATGTAGACTGTTAATATTTATTTGCTTTTATGAGGTCACAACCCTCTGTATAGAAAATACCAAAACATTTAGCTAGCTCTCTCAAAAGAATAGCTGTTTCTGTTTGCACACCTATTATTGTAGAAAGCTTTGACATGATTATATTTCTCTTTTTAAAATTTTTCTTCATATTTTGCATTGCAAGACAAGTTCTGATCTGTGCATTAATAACCAAACCCAGATTAGCAAACTCATTACTGGTCTCAGAAGGATTTCATGAAAGTCTGAGATGTGAAAATAAATCAAATGAACCAAATATATATTTATACTGTAACCCATTGTCTGGTACTGGCCTTAACAATCATGCTATCATTAGTCTGTACTCATCAGGAGGTGAGACATAATTGTTTCTGCCATGCAATGTTTGAAAATGGGTTAATGCAGACCAGGGATGACGGTTCATTGCTCTCTGCAGGGTAAACGAGCACTCCATGCCACTGTGATCTAGTACTCAGTCATGGCTGGGGACTTCTGCACTACGCTGCAGTGTGCAGTGTACGCAGATCTAGAACCACTTGCCTAACTCTCGTCAATATTAGAGCCAGAAGCAGAACACAAGCAGCCCCGGCTCCCACCTGCTATTAAATCACAGTTCTGAAGGGATTAAACAGTGTCCGTTAACACATTTCAGCTCAGCTGCCTCACTTTGAATGCTCAGATTTTTCATTTTAAAAAACCCCATAAATCTAATCCTGGAGTTTCTCCATGTATTCATTTAGATTTGTAAATAGTGAAGAAAGTGTGAAAGCTGTACATTCCCCGCTTAGCTGCAACTCACAGCTGCAAGAAGGACAAACTTTGCACAAAGGAAAAAAAAAAAAAAAGCTTAAAACAATAGTTGAAGTAATTATGTCTTCCAATAACCCCCACAACCACTACCACACCTGCTTTCCATCTATCCTTATTAACAAGTCTAATGCAAGAGATTAAAAACTAGAGACCTTCAGAATCCAAATACTCGTTACCAGCTGTTACGTGCAGATGTCAAAAATTAGAACTTTCAGGTGGGTTACCTGAACCAAAAACAAACTGCAAAAGCCTGGGTCAGGTTTTTTAGCACCTCATATAAAACTCATTGAAGACAGGGCCTGCTTGTTTGGAACAAAAATGTCTTTTTAACAACATGCAGTATGACTACCATTGATGAAGGGAGAAAAGAGACACTAGAAAAAAAGAGATGGCCTCAGTAGGAAAATGTATGTATTCATGATATATATGAACTTTCTTTTTCAAAGGTTTCCACTACTATCCCATCCCAAGTAAAGACATTATTTTGTGGGCCATGCTGTCCACTTTCAAAATGAGCAAACAGGTGCTAAGTCTGGTATTTGACAGCTATAGCAATGACATGCATTGTCTTCGCAGCTGTGGTAACTGGCAGCCATTGTTACCATAAGAAGTGCTGGCAATTGAAAGAATAATTTGCATTATTTTGCAATTGCATAGAAATTACTATTGTGCAGTCCCTGCAGCCATCAGTCAGCTCTCTGGGCAGCGTATTCAATATCTTTTGTATCAGTGGCAACAGTAGTCCATTTATCTTGCAAACTGGCACTTAGCGTTGACTTGTTACTTAGTGGATTAAGTAAATGTGTGAACATAATCTCTGCAGCTTCATGAATTATGAGATCTTCAGGCTATTGTAGTTAAGTGGAATGAGACTGGAACATTCACTGTGACCTTTCTCTCTAACCTTGAAGGGGAATGGTCTCCTGATTCCAGCTTTTTGGAATACACCTCAAAGCTGAATTTTCACTTGAAACTGAGGATTTCCAAACATCTATCCTGAGACTTAGATGACTCTGAAGCTCAGATCCACATCAAAACGTAAAGGGGTTGTAATGCCAGCATTGAGACAAACTTTTCCTATCTATGCACAATTCCTATAAATGCACAATTAATACAGGCACAGAATTCCCAGAGGGGACAAGGATTAGGAAATCCATTGAATCTTTCTGTTTTGTCATTCATTTTTTCATTAATAGCTTGCTGTGCAATACAAAAGGCTACCTTTGGACTGCTCACTTCTTTCAAACAGCTCTCACAACATTTTCATGTGCATTTTCTGCCCTAGACTTCAATTCCAGGCCAAAATCAAAAGATTTTGCTTCCAAACCAAATGTATTTGCTAATAATATTACCAAAAGTATTGAAGATGCTTCTGCTCCATTGTTCCTGGAAAGACAAATACTGTTTTTAAGATTGCTTTGTCAAATCTACAGGTCTAGAGAACATGTTTTTCACCTTTTTGTTTTTTACTAATAGGCAGACTAAAGAGTAAATTTCCCATTATTTGATATAAAATTAACCATCAGAAATTATTACAAACAGGACTATAATTACAAAATAAGTATTTAAGAAAATAAATTTGTAAATTAAACTGTTTGCTCAACTTTATGTTTAAATATGTCCTAATAAGCAACGTATTTCCACAGCGAATCTACCATAAATCACTTCCTGGAATTATTTATATTGTTGGAATACACAGCCCCAATCCATAAATATTATGTTTAGATTGATTTATTTTAGTATTTATACACAGTCTGTTCTTCAAGCTTCTGGGCTTTTAATTAATCTGGATTTGGGGCATAAATTCTTTATGCCTTGATTAATACCAAGCAGGTTTTATTTAATTAAAGAGACAGACTGGTGAGAGACATTTTAATCAAAAATTTCATATGCATACAGTACATCTGTATTTTTTAATACAAGCTCAGGCACATTAAAACAAGATTTATTCTTTCTCAGCTGTTTTCCTTTTTGAATTATGGCATATTCCTGGTTCATGTGAGGAGTTACCTTCATGCATGCATTCCATCCCCTGCCTCCTCTCTCAGAACAGCAAAGTGAGAAAATAAGATGAAATGACAGAAACAAACAGAAAAGCAAGGAAAAAACTACAGTAATCACATGCTCAGAAGCAACTAGTTTGATATCCCTGAATATTCTAAGAATGGTATAAAAGCCATTTATCGAGAGGCGAAACAATTACAGGAAAATACAGGAAAATCCTTTGGTTCATATAAAAGAAGTAGAAAACCAGAAATTTTCCAGAAAGGGTATCATATGGTCATATCTTCATTATGTTTTCAGCCATGCTGCTTAAGAGGTTATTTTTAAAGCAATATGCATTAGTTTTTGTCTGGAAAACAATTGTTTGGCACAGTAATAAAAATTTGGCTAAAGTTTTGTATCTGTCTACATTGAGTTAATATGTGGTCATCAACATAACATCATTTTAATAGCTTTTGATTTTTCAGCGTATTTATTTACCACTCGACTATCTCTATTCCTGTTTAAGGCTTTTAAGTATTTGTAACAGGACAATACAGTATTTTTACGAATAGAAAAGAAAGACTTCACAGCCCATAGCACAGATAAAACCTTTTCATTTTTCGTAGAGCTGGAATCACAATTAAGAGTCATCAGCACTGTGGTTAGAATGAGACTACTACAGTATTTTGGGAAGGATAAGATTCATTCATTCATTCATGCTATTCATGAATAACATGTAAGACCTGTGAAGAAATAGGAGTCTGCAAACAAACTAATATAGACAACCTGTATCATTCACAAGCAGTTTCTCTAAAATCGAAGGCTACATTCATAATACTTTGTTTTGTCTACACCTCTTTTTTAACCTTTTTTAAAAAATTATTCTATGTAAGTGTGTAAGAGTATGTATATACAGGTTCAATATATAGTATTGTGTGAATGAATTTAGCTGACTGCTAAAGAGGAAAGGTGAATGTCCCCTTTATTGCAGAGAGGATGGGGGTCAGGTGTAGCCTCTCTAAACAAGGAGGAAATTGTATCTGTCCAAGAGGCTATCAGGAATGCTCAGAGGAGCTTCAAAAGCAAGCTGCTTGATAAAGTAAACATTGCAAAGGAGAGTCACGACACTTGGCTTCAGGTGTTTGTAATGCAGTTGTGCAAAGCTGAGGTCACTCTGGGTTTGGGGTGAACCGAGTAATCTACTTTTTCTACCTATTTTAGTTTGAAGAAAATTCTATCCTTGACGTTATTGGCTAGAGCTGCACTGACAAGAAAGAGAGCTGACAGTGGTGGCTACTCAAATGTTTTTGTCTTCATTACAGTTGACAACATTTAGTCCGAGTAATCCTCTCCGGAAAAGTATTGTCCGTGTCTGCTGGCCTGAAGCCTATCTGTGACTGGGAGATACCTGAGAGAAGCATGAACTTGTTGATAACAAGGAGATGACCCAGCATGAAGCCCCCCTTCAGAGGGGATGGGAAAGCTTGAGGAGGTGTGTGGGCATTGTGCAATGCAAGAAGACATTGAGACATAATCATGGGGAACATCCGTCTCTCCCTCTCCTCCTTTTAGCTTTCTTGGTTTCTGAATTTATGCTACTGTGTTCTAGTTTAACATTTTACATTTTAATAAAACCTACGTTTAGCAGTTAGTCATCTAAGATGATGATGTTTATAATTATTGGAAGCTTTGAGCAGGCAGCGGAGAAAGTTTAACTTTTCCAGACTCAGTCAGACACAAAAGTTGAGACTTTATGATGGTTTATTTGCAAACCAATTCATATCTTACTTAATGCCTAACTTCATTTTTTTAACTTTTCAGAAACTTTTTTTTCCCCTTAACTTGCTGGTTTTGGAGCAGAAAATTAACTCAGAGGAGGACCCTTTAAATCTAGACATGATATCTACATCTAAATTACTCATCCTATATTTCCTTTATAAACAAAAAAAAGGAACAAGCCAAATAACTGTTTTTTCTGAAAGTGTTATCTTGGTGTTCATCTATAAAAACTAGCTAAGATTTTCATATCCAACATCTTGAGACTAATGCTAGGTTTGATGGAGTCTTTCAGATGACTCCCAGTGGAAGAACAGAAACTCATGTCCAAAAATAAAGCTGATCCAAGACTAATTTGTGTTGTTGCCTTGCCAGTATACATTTATAGATAATTTTATCATAGAAGCAGATAACTATTGGTATATAACAGATAGCAGGCAACAGGCAGCATTATTGGCAACTGGTAACTGTCACATTTTTGCACTGTTGAACAGAACAACATTTCTCTAACTAAACACCAAGACTTCAATAATGAATATCTAAGAAGTCATCCGAGTTTTGAAATCTGTACTTATTTGCCCCAGGTGTTACCTGTCTCCAAAGCAGACATTCTAGACCAAGCATATGTTTAAGAATATCCATTTCTGGAACATGGAAAAAAAATCTGTAAGTGACGGTGCATGAACTATAAACTTTGTCTAAAAGCCTTGCACCTTGGCAGCTGAATTTTTAAAAAAAGTAAAAGCCACAAGGTTTTTTTGTTTGCTTTTGTTTGTTTTTGGTTTTTTTTTCTGAAAAGGAAATACCTATGTCGTGCATGATTGCAAGAAGTAAAATGTGACCAGATGTACCCAACCTGCAGCTTGGGCACTCTTGGAGGCTGCCAGTGCACGTCTAAGACGTCCACAGAAGTTGACCGAGAAAAGTAGTTCCCAACACACGATATTTCAAACAGAAAGAAGAGGGAGGTCACAAATAGGAAAAAAAAAAAACAAAAAAAACCCAACACTGACCTGGATACAAAAGGTAACAAATGATACCATCTACAAACTAACCTACCTCTTTTTAATAACAATCAACCATCACATCATTAAATTAAAAACTTAAATTAAAAATAAATGCAGGATTAACATATCAAGCATTATTACATCATTCAAACACAGTTCACATGGGGTCTTTAGATAAGATAGATTAGAGCAGTGGTTAAAAGATGAGAAGTAGCAATAATTTTCACTCTTTGTTGACTTTGGATGGCTGAGGGCAGATGTAGAAAGTTTTGTCTGCCTTCACAAATCTCTTCAGTAGTCACCACATTTTTCGGTGTAATGTTCCTAAGCGATATTTGTGCCAAGACTTGTGTGTTGTGCAGCAAGTGGTTTTAGAGAAAACACGCGCAGAGCTGCTCTCTCTCCCTCTCTCTGACATACTCTGGAACAATGATTTGTTCTGTTTCACCATCTGCCTGTCAACCTTCCTCTCCCAACTGAAAACTGCTTTGAGTTTTTGGTTCATGTTTTACAGCACCTTACGCATGGAGACCACTCCTAAATATTATGGTGGAATAAAATAGTTAGTGTATCCATATTAGTGAGATGAAGCACCGGAGCCTTCCAGAAGTACAAAAGCACAGAGGAGGCTGGTTGTCACTGCTGTTCTGTCTGCTCTCTCCTTTCCATTTGTAACTCTTGATTTACCTCTACAGCCACCTCCTGCAACATCTGTATCCATAAGATGGTTGTAGGAAAGGGCATCATGAACATGTCTGCCTGCAAGGCAAAGGCCAACACCAGACAAGATACAGAATCATAGAATGCTTTGAGTTGGAAGTGACCTTAAAGATCATCTAGTTCCAACACGCCTGCCATGGGCAATGCCACTTCCCACTAGATCAGGTTTCTCAAAGCCCCATCCAACCTGGCCTTGAACATTTTCAGGGATGGAGCATCCACAGATTCTCTGGGCAACTTGTTCCAGTGCATCACCACCCTCACAGTAAAGAATTTCTTCCTGATATCTAATCAAAATATACTCTCTTTCACTTTAAAAACATTACCCCTCGTCCTACCCCTGCACTCCCTGATAAAGAGTCCCTCCCCATCTTTCCTGTAGGCCCCCTTTAGCTTATTGGAAGGTCGCAATAAGGTATTCCTGGAGTCTTCTCCAGGCTGAACAACCCCAACTCTCGCAGCCTGTCCTCAGAGCAGAGGTGCTCCAGCCCCCTGATGGTCTTTGTGGCCCTCCTCTGGACTCACTCCAACAGGTCCGCATCTATTCTTATCTTGGGGACTCCAGAGCTGGACGCAGTACTCCAGGTGGGGTCTCACCAGAGTGGAGTCGAGGGACAGAATCACCTCCCTTGTCCTGCTGGCCATGCTTCTTTTGACACAGGCAATGAGGCAGTTGGCCTTCTGGGCTGCAACTGCACATTGCCAGCTCATGTCCAGCTTTTCATCCATCAGTAACCCCAAATCCTTCTCAGCTGGGCTGCTCTGAATCCCTTAATTGCCCAGGATGTTGGTTTCCCTGACTCAAGTGCAGGACCTTGCACTTGGCCTTCTTGAACCTCATGAGGTTCACACAGGCCCACTTCTGCAAGGAGTCAGAAAATATTAGTTTTTTCGTTAGATTTAAAAAACAATGGAATTTTTTCCAATGAGTTTCATGGGAATTGTATGCTAATCTCATCTCCAGATTGCTGGAAACATCTTTTGAAAAAGTTTTCTGATATAAACCAAAAAAGGAATATAACTGTTCTGAGAAGAACCACATCACACAAGAATTCTGTAAGGCTGTCTTTATGCATATATGTTTTCACCCTCTTTTTAGCAGATTAATGTTGGAGTTTATCAATAGTATGGACAGAGGAAATTGTTGCAATATTCAAAATATCAGTCAGACTTCTTGTGTAGAATGAAATTTTGAATTTCATTAATTACTTTATTACCCCAAATTGTTGGAAGAAACATGTGTTCTTGGATGTTAATTAATAGCTCATTATTATTATACAAATTAACTTGGCAGCACTATGTACCATATATTTGCGGAATAATGCATTACATTAAAGGGAAGCCAAGATGGCAAACATTGAAGTGCATGCATCTATTATCTGCTCCTTATAAATGCATAAGTCTTTCCTAGGGCGTTAAACAGAAATCCTAATAAGAGGCACACTAGAGTCAAAAGAAAAAAAAGAAAAGAAAGTAGGGAAAAGGATAAAGAGCAACACACTTACAGCTTGAAGTACTGAGTGTTGCACTGAGAAGCAATAGCTACCACTTCAGTCCCACAGGCATTTGCTCTTAAATGGGTTGTCATAAAAGCTGGGAAAGCCAACAACGTACTGCACAGTAGTGTGAGTTTTGAGTCTGACCTGTGAAACTAACAGTAGCAATAGGCTCATCTCAACTGCTCTGAGCATCTGGCCTGGATAGTAACACAGAAATTCAGGCATTCAAAATGGAAATCAACAAAGTCTTACCTACCCTGGTGCAACAGAAAGAAGCCTTGCATTGCATTGTAATTCTGTTTCTTTGCCTTTCTCTTTTCTTTTTCCTTTTCTTTTTCCTTGTTCTCCCGTCTCGTCTCGTCTCGTCTCGTCTCGTCTCGTCTCGTCTCGTCTCGTCTCGTCTCGTCTCTTCTCTTCTCTTCTCTTCTCTTCTCTTCTCTTCTCTTCTCTTCTCTTCTCTTCTCTCTCCTTTTTCTGTGGTAGTATAATGGAAATCAAGCTGAATTCCTGTATAGCAAAAGAAATAAGTTATCCACTTGAGGAAGAATAAATAATGTGTTCATTAAACACATTGGAGAGTAAACAAACTCTCCAACAGCTCCAGATTTTTTTCTGCCTATCTGAATTGGAAGTCAAAGAGATCTAGTAACTCAGAGATTTTCCAAATACATCTTCCCATGAGTCAT
The DNA here is from genome assembly GCA_013398295.1 of Chionis minor. Taxonomy (NCBI): domain Eukaryota; kingdom Metazoa; phylum Chordata; class Aves; order Charadriiformes; family Chionidae; genus Chionis; species Chionis minor. The sequence continues at coordinate 234,765 of VZSF01004492.1, forward strand.
CCAAATTTTCTTTCAGCTGAAATTGCAGTATCAAAATCTAGGCTCCATAGTGTGCAGGCTCCTTGAACAAAGTGTAACAAATTGCGTGTATTTCACCTCCAATTCAGACATAGTCACATTCTTTTCTGTGTACTCATTCTGAATAGCTTGCCTTGTCCCTATTTTTAATATTTATTTAAAACTAAGGAAAAGATTTGTTTGAGACTCCTACTTAGATTATCTACAAATTCTGCTTAATCTCTGTATTTATCTCTCTGTATTTATATACTGTTCTAATTTTTAATATCTTTTAACTTCTTCATAATTTGGCATTTCTCATGTCACTTCTCTAAACTTTTGTATATCCAGAATATTATATTTTCTGCTCTGTCACATTATTAAAACGTTACATAAAAATGTGTACTTTCATATAGCTATAAAAGTTCATCTTGAGTATTGGGTATTATCTTCTCAGATACCTGAGATCACTTTAAGAACAATTGTGCACCTAGGAATAATATTTTTATGCAAGTCTGCATTTTCTAGTGGACAGTTTGCCTTATGCTTCAGAGCAGTCTGAACTAAGCAAAAGAAACACCACAACTTTCCCAAAGTTTATTTCACAGATTAAGCATCTTAGTAGCGTTTCAGAAAATCAGCTGTGTAGATTTATTCTTCAGTAAGATCTCACTTTGAAAATCAAAAATGTTAGATTTTTGTCTAGTTGTAGGTTACTTATTATTCAGGTAGCAAACAGAATTGTCAGTGTATCATATCAACAGGTCTATAAGAATATTTCAATTTTTTCATTATTTCATCACCAAACAATATTTATTCAAAATTTCTTTCTCTCACATTTAGATAGCAAAAGAAGTTATGGTGAGATGGGAGTCGGAGAAATGAAAGGTACAAAAAGTCAACCTTAATACAGCCTAGGGGATGTAGCGAAATTATCTGATAACACTGAAGCAATCCTGATATTACCAATAAAGGGGGTTGATAACAGTTTCACCTGTCAAAAGAGCAGACACTTTCTTTGATGTCATCTTAACACGGACCTTTCATTTAAGTTTCCATTCTGCTAACTGCGATAAACCTACCTAGACAATTTCTATCACTTTTTTACTTTGCATTTTTAATTTTCTGTCTGGGCTAGTTATATTAACTTAGATGCCTGGATCATTATTTTATAAAGTTCAAGGAAGAATAGTTTAACAGAAATACTGGGCTGTGGAGTGGAGAAAACACGTAAATGATAACCTGAATTTTAAAATGAAAAAAACAGTGAACGCAATTCTCTTCTGAGTTAATCTTGTACAATGGGAAAAAAACACTGCAGTCATTTCCCCTTCTCAAAAGGACAGGGGGAGAAAAATACGACAAAAAGCTTCTTGTGGGTCAAGATAAAGACAGTGGCATCACTTGCTTATTACCATCATGGGCAAAACAGACTCAAGTTGGGGAATTCAATTTAATTTATTGTCAGTTAGGTAGAGTAGGTTAATGATAAATAAGTATAAATCTAAAACCACCTTCCACCACCCCTTCTGTTGTGGTTTAACCCCAGCTGGCAGCTAAGCCCCACACAACCACTAGTGGGCAGCACGAGAAGCAGAGAAGGCCTTGACACTGTGTAAGCACTGCTCAGCAGAAGCTAAAACATCAGTCTGTTATCAACGGTGCTTTAGCACAAATCGAAAACAGCCTGATACAAGTTGCTATGAAGAAAATCAGCTCTATCCCAGCCAAAACCAGCACACCTCCTTTCTTCCCAAGCTCAACTTCACTCCCAACTCTTCTCCCTTCTCCCCGCAAGCGGCACAGGGGGACAGGGAATTGCTGCTCCTTCCTCCTCATGCTGTTCCCCTGCTCCAGTGTGGGTTCCCACCCATGGGAGATGCACCTTCGTGAACTTCTCCAATGTGGGTTGTTTCCACGGGTTGAAGTTCTTCACGAACTGCTCCAGTATGGGTCGTTTACATGGTGTAAAGTCCCTCAGGAACAGACTGCTTCAGCCTGGATGCCCCATGAGGTCACAGGTCCTGCTAGGAGTCTTCTCTGGCATGGGGTCTCCATGAGCTCCAGCCTCTTTCAGGGCACATCCACCTCCTCTGGCATGGGGTCCTCCATGGGCTACAGGTGGATATCTGCCCCACCATGGGCTAGAGGGGGACAATCTACATTACTATGGTCTTCACCATGGGCGTCAGGGAAATCTCTGCTCCAGTGCTTGGAGCACCTCCTCCCTCTCCTTTTTCACTGATCTTGGTGTCTGCAGAGTTGTGTCTCTCACATATTCTCACTCCTCTGTCTCAGCTGCTGTTGCACAGCATTTTTTACCCCTTCTTAGATACGTTATCACAGAGGTGCTACTGATGCTGTTGATCAGCTCAGCCAAGGCCAGGGGCGGGTCCATCTTGGAGATGGCTGGCATTGTCTCTATTGAACATGGAGGCAGCTTCTGTGGTCTTCTCACAGAAGCTGCCCCTGTAGCCTCCCTGCTACCAAAACTTTGCTACATAGAATCATGGAATCATAGAATCACCTGGGTAGGAAGAGACCTTTAAGATCATCAAGTCCAACCATAAACCTACATTGCCAAAACCACCCATAAACCACATCTACCTGTCTTTTAAATACCTCCAGGGATGGTGATTCCACCACTGCCCTGGGCAGCCTTTTCCAATGCTTGATAACCCTTTCTGTAAAGAAGTTTTTCCTAATATCCAACCTAAACCTCCCCTGGCGCAACTTCAGGCCATTTCCTCTTGTCCTATCGCTTGTTACTTGGGAGAAGAGATTGATCCCCACCTCACTATAATCTCCTTTCAGGTAGTTGTAGAGAGTGATAAGGTCTTCCCTCAACCTTCTCTTCTCCAGGCTAAACAAGCCAAATTCCCTCAGCCGCTCCTCATAAGACTTGTTCTCTAGAACCCTCACCAGCTTCGTTGCCCTTCTCTGGACACTCTCCAGCGCCTCCTATACTGTGGTGCCCAAAACTGAACACAGTACTCAAGCTGCGGCCTCACCAGTGCTGAGTACAGGGGCATAATCACTTCCCTGTTCCTGCTGGCCACCCTATTCTTGATGCAGGCCAAGATGCCATTGGCCTTCTTGGCCACCTGGGCACACTGCTGGCTCACGTTCAGCCGACTGTCGACCAGGACCCCCAGATCCTTTTCTGCCAGGCAGTTTCCAGCCACTCCTCCCCAAGCCTGTAGCGCTGCCTGGGGGTGTTGTAATATAAACCCAATACAGGGAGGAATGAGAGGTGTCTGTGGTTGTTTTGGAGATGGCTATTAGCAAAGTCTGAGCAACGACTGCAGCAGCATACTTGTCACCTTAGAAGCAATTCCAAGGAACTCAAAAGATATTCAACAAAAGTAAAAGATGTGAAACAAACTCTTCATATCAATTACCAAATGACCTGGCAGAATTCAGACCTTTGTAATCTGGTAAACCAGAAGACATATTTCCTTTAAATGAAAGTATAAGAAAATAAAAAGCATGCACTCCCAATAAGATCCTGCTTAATAATTTCCTGCATTCTTTGGTGTTTGATAAATTCCCTTTTTGGCCACAGCCTGGGCCTGGGTCTATGCAGTTTTATTGCTGTGTAAGGCAAGTATTACTAAATCCTAAAATCTGCATAACTTGCTTGAGGGAAACCCTACTTAGTGCAAGTGTCTTGTACAGCACATCAAAGATCTCAGCTCTTCAAATACACAAGGGGGAATCCTGGACGGGAAGATGCCTATTTGCCCATAGGTAGACTTCCATTCCTACATCACATGTGACAATAGCAAAATTCAGAGTTCATGAGAATTGCAGCTCTCCTTGCCTGCATCAGTAGCTTTTGGGAAGTTTAAGAAATAGCAGAATACACAATTAAGATACATCAAAATGAGAAGTAGTATATTTCCCAAACTACTGGTGGTCATCTAAAGACACAGCAAGCACGTTGTAGACAGTTTTGATTGTCTACATGTGTCTGCCTGTAACTGCAAAGTAAATTGGTGGATTATTGTAAATATAGTGCTCAAAAATTCCATTCAGTACAATATCTATTCTTTATTTTTTCATGGTCAATAGAAAAATCCAGATAAAAAATTCATATTTTAAATCCATAAGCAAGGAGAATGTGCTGACAATTATCTCTTTGACAATCCAGCTGACATTAGGATACTATCTTCATGCACAGAGGCCATAACTGGTGGCCCAGGTGCCCAAGTGTCAGGCCTGCCTTTAATGCCTCTTTTCCCTGAATTAGAGAGAGGCACAGAATCACACTCCATTACTACTTCATTTTACATCAAATGTAAAATAAGAGTAAGTAAGAGTATGGTGAACATCAGAATCCCTTATTGGACATCAGTTTAAAACTTGTAAGGTAACAGTTATCAAGAAACTATAGCTTAAAGATTGCCTAATCTTTGCCAACAGGAATTTTCTGAACATCATTTTCAGCTTGCAACAACATTATGCAATTTCTTTGTATGATTCTCTATGTCAACAATTTTTGTACCAGAAGAAAATAATGGGGAATAAGGTATGATAAATAATGTTTTTATTTCTAATGGTTTCATATTATGAACAGTTTTTAAATCTCAGCATAAAATACTACCTGAACAGATAGTCTCGAGTAGGGTTTGGAAGGAAAACAAGCTAGTTTTCTAAGGGAATTCCTGACAATTACAACTCTTTTAGCTAAGAGTGCTCACTGACTTGCCACAGAACCAGAATCATGTAATTAGCATATCTCATGCTATATTTTTTCACTGCCAGGTGATTTCAGGGAAAGCACACCAGCAGGTCACATTTTCTGAGTTGTAAAGATGTAGTCAGTGATTACAGTCTGTGTATCAAAATTTATTCATAATGGATGTAATTTTTTAAAGAGAGAAAGTGAATTACATCAATGGGATCAGGAGCTCACTCATAATTTTGGTGGTTTTAACCAGTAGCATTTAGGTCTTCAGGCAGAATGCACAAGTAACATATTTTATATGCAGGAGCTGAGTTTTGTTTCAGGAAAATGACAGATTGTGAACAATATCTTCTTTCAGAGTCTGGTTATAACCAAGATTAATTCAGATCATTCAGGTGAAACCAAAGCATTTCTTAGGTTGACTCTTACTGTTTAAAAAATTCCACATATTATACTTATTTTGTAAGAGAACCTTCTACAGAGGGATAATACCTTTAATATTATGACCCTAACATAAAGATAAAAGCTTTTATTTTCTGTATTATTATAGAATCATAGAATGGTTTAGTTTGAAAAGGACCTTAAAGATCATCTAGTTCCAACACCTCCCAATAGACCAGCTTGCTCAAAGCCCCATCCAACCTGGCCTTGAACACCTCCAGGGATGGAGCATCCACAGCTTCTCTGGGCAACCTGTGGCAGTGCCTCACTGCTCTCACAGTGAAAAATTTTTTCTTAATATCTAATCTAAATCTACCCTCTTCCAGGTTAAAACTGTTACCCCTCATCCTTTCCCTACACTCCTTGATAAAGAGTCCCTCTCCAGTTTTTTTGTAGACCCCCTTCAGATACTGAATGGTCGCAATAAGGTCTCGCCGGAGTCTTCTCTTCTCCAGGCTGAACAACCTCAACTCTCTCAGCCTGTCCTCCTAACCCTCTGATCATCTTTGTGGCCCTCCTCTACACCCGCTCCAACAGGTCCATGTCCTTCTTATGTTGGGGCTCCAGAGCTGGAGCTATTTCTATGTCAACTGGTGTTTGTGAGCTTATAGACAAAAGAAAAATCTTCATCTCAAATAACACCTTGCAGTCACTAACCTTCTCCTTTCCAAGAAGCCAAGGGAACAATCTGCCTGATCTTTTGAGTTCTCCCCATGACTGGACATCTGAAAAATCAAGTATAACTATATAATCAGTCTGGACTGAGCTGCATTAGCCAGCTATGTGGGGCTGTGTTTTGAACATCTTAGTGCCTGTTGAAATTTCATAAAGTGAAAATACATGAAGCTATTGAAGCGCTGTCCTTTTCATAACCCTGCACTAGTGGCTGCAGAATTTACTATTGTACTGTGGCACTTAGCAAATCTCTTTCAGAAGTGTTTTTCAGTGTTTATTTTCAGAGTAGATATGTGTATGTATTTTAATGTTTTGAAGAGAAAGGGTTATATATAGAAATAGTTTTTGCTTTCTGTGGAAAATGTTTTAGTTTTTGCTGGAGGTAGAATAGGTGTTTGTGTGTCCAGAAATGCTGCTATAGCATTTTTTAGGAAATTTATTCCAGTTTTCTTATTCTACTGCGGCCTGAGCTTTCTAGCCTAACAGCTCTCACCTTTTCATTCCCCAAAGCATTGCAAGAGCTTTTCTCAAAATATTTGGTTTTCTTTTAAACCCCTGCCCCCCCAAATATCCTAAAGTTCTTTTTTAAATTAACACAGAAACTGCTTGTGTAATTAAAAATCCTGTAAATAAACCACAAAATCAAACAAAATAAAGACATGATGATGATATTCTCTAAAACTTGTGGCAGGGACACAAATCTCTTAATTTACAACATTTGTATGTACAAAATGGGATATGATATGTACAGAAGAACCCTGTTTATGAAGATATAGAGTACAGCATATACGATGTGTTGTTTTTCTGGAAATTTAATTAAGTGAAAGGAAACCCCAGGTTGATGGGTAGGAGGTGGCATGTAAATCACTCTATGTGTGAAGCAGCTAAGATAATTAAGATGTCTTATTTCATCTCCAAAGCTGTAAAATGTTAAATCCTCATGACTCGCGCTAAAATTAAGAATCTGATTTTACTAACTACTGAAATTCTTTAGTTGTTGTAATTTGAATAAATTTTGAGGATTACAGATCCATATGTGTGCTGGCTAAAGAGTAGAATAGTATTGATATAATTAAGGTGACACATCTCCTTTATTTTAAGTAATCATATTTTTTTTTCATGCGTAAAGGCATGCTGAATCTCTGAAACTATTGAGATGAAACTAAACACAGTAACCGTGAACCAAAGCCTGTTTAAAGCATGGAACTCTACCTGAAGACGTCTAGTATTTTAACAAATAATCACAAAGCTGAAAAAAAGAAAAAAAGAATATGTCTTCTAAATTGCAAACTGAAACTTTCATTTAAGACTGCCTATGCAAATACATTATCTGAACCTGGTAAATGCCATGTGAGGAAGAAAAGAGCACTAATGATTGAGAAAATAAATGGTTGCCATTTTCTGCACTCCATTTGGAGATACAGGTTCGGTGTTGTGTGCAGTATGGTGTTTAAGATGTGGCAGGAGGTCAGGTCTGTCTGTAGATGCTCCTGTCCTATACTGGCATCTCATCAGAGCTTTGTGGATATCTTCATTCCAATTCAGCAGGCTATGAAAAGGGCAAGACTGTACAGTAGAGTGAGGATTTTTTTTTATTTTATTTCATCGCTGAAGAAATTGGAGCAGGAGGGTTTTGGTGACAGAATTAGAGAAACAAGTTTCTTTTTTGTTTAGTTTTTCTCAGAAAAGTGAATGTGTCTTCCAGTTCCTGCACTGAAACTGTTGCTTGAACACTGAAGAACAACACCATACCAAGGCAAAGATCAGAACTATGATTAAGCCCTTCTCCAAAGGTACTTTTTCAAAAATTGAATAGGCTGTATTTGCTGAAAGTTATGTCTTTGCACAAACCATCAATTGAGATGCAGTCTTCTGTATCGGCTCATAGACATAGGATTTGTTTATTCCACAGCTGCAAGAGTAAGGGGTCCTAAATTCCTTTTGGAAGTTTTTGTGGTGTTTTTTAATATTTTTTTTTTTTAAATGGCTTCAAACTGGAAGAGGGTAGATTTAGATTAGATCTCAGGAAGAAATTTTTCACTATGAGGGTGGTGAGGCACTGGCACAGGTTGCCCAGGGAAGTTGTGGAGGCCCCATCCCTGGAAGTGTTTAAAGCCAAGCTGGACGGGGCTTTGAGCAATCTGGTCTAGTGGGAGGTGTCCCTGCCCATGGCAGGGGGATTGGAATTAGATGATCTTTAATGTCCCTTCCAACGTAAACCATTCTATGATTGAAGATGTAACATTTTCCAGTTATAAATAGTAGAAAAACACTTATATTTAAGCACTGGTAGTTCCCTAAATGTACCTTTAAATGAAATATTGTTGTATTTCCATCCAAGAGAGATGCTCCATCTATGTGTAATGCAAATGTGAAATGGTTTTTATTAACCATATGCTGTAGTGTTTCAACAGAAATCCAGTCCTACTCTTTTGCTATTTCCTTTTATCCATATATTTTCAAACAGATTTTCACTTGCTATAGAACAAGAAGATGGTGCAACTGATCCGTGACAGTAATTTAATGTTGTATTGTACATGACTTTCTCAGTCATTATCTAAAATGACAGCAAAAGTAAAGAAACTAACTTGTTAATTCAAAGAATCACTGGAAAAGTCAAAACAACATCTGCTTAGTCTGCTATACCCTGACAGAATATACTGATCCATTCTGGTTGTCCGTTTTCCCTAAGAATCCTTTATGAATTTAAATTTTCATTGTATCAAACTTCAGTCACCTTAGATTTCAAACAATTTTCTGTTACCTTGACAGAATAGTTACACAGTCCACAGACTTTTATGTGCCATTTCTAACATATTCCTCTTATTATATTAGGATTCAGCCAACCAGGTTAGACGCTATATACTGGACATAATTTTATAGGATAAGTTGTTTGCACTAATTCCAGCTATGAGAGAAATGATCCTTTTCCCACCTAATTCATTATTTCTTGAAAATTATGAAAAGAACTATTCGTAAATTCTCTGAAGCCTGTTGCAAGAATTTGCTTTCAGAGATCAAAGTAGAAGAATGATGTAGCTGCTTTGTGTTTATCAAAGTGATTGGACAAAGCTAAGAGTAAAACCCTTACATCACACTCTATTACATGCTTAAAGGCAAATAGAGAGGTGCAATTCATCCCACTGAAGTAGAAAGACCCTTATTAGCATCACTATGTTTTAGCTACATTTTCAGCTGGAAGTGATAATTTTCACCACTCTTAAGTAGGTGAGACTATTTGAGACTGGTAAGGCATAATAGCAAGACTGCATTCTTGCGTTTATTATACTGGTACTTTAATTATTACTGAAAAAATATAAGACTTTTTGCTTAAATCCTGAAATAATAAAATTAAATTACTGAAACTAAGAACTTTTATTATCTTTTGTAGTTATGGATTTACATTCCTACTGGGCCTATACACAAGTATTATTGAAATAGGGACCAATGAAATAAATGGCTTGTATTATAGCACCTTACCAAGCACAACTTTCTGTGTTTAACATAGCTTCAGGGGTGTCATACAGCTCATACATGCTTAAGGCAAACAAGGGTCATTCAAACGTACCTCTACTGCTAAATCCACATTTAAATGACTTGATGCATTGAAGTAACATTTCCATAGATCATGAAACAAACAATCCTGTGCATTTTACCCACCTTTTCAGTGTGTCTCTTAAAGGTGCTTAGTGGTGGGTATGCTAGGACATTTGGTAACTTCATTATATAGCTCCACACGGAAAACGTAGCTCATATCTTCATTTCCTACTTTTACCCAAAGCTTTTTCCAGAGCCAATTCATAGGTCTCTCATTTAGATCTGATCTTCAACAAGAATATGGAGGTTTTCCACAAGAGCATAGCTGGAAAGACTTTAACAAGATGCTTCAAGGTCTGACATTCTGCCAAAAATGCCCTAAAATGCAAGGGAACACTAAGCTATGGGACACCTCTCATCTACAGTCTCCATAACATTTTTCTAGCAATAGTGACATCTTTTTCACCATTCTTACAAAATCTCTAGCTGCTGACTGATATAAGTGTGTATAAACCAAGGAACAAATTAGTCATTGCTGTTCTAGAATTATATGATTTCTGTAACAATGTAGACAGCAGCTACGTTTACCAGTATCATTATTAGATGACTGGGAAAGCATGAGTTTGTTATTGCTGCCTTGTCTTTCAAGGGAAATGATGATTTTCACCTGTGTTCGGTAACATAAACAAAGATTAATAAAAAATTTGCCACTTGAGATCTGGGCAATGTAGAGCAAAAGAAGTCACCATGAGCACACGCCCTATTTCTTACTCACTGCCTCAGTGCACCTGGAGGTGGAAGAAGTTTCTTGGATCTATTCAGTATCAGTCATTATCAAACACATACATGTTTTGGGAACAGTAGGGTACAATTAAAGATTCTCCCTAATGTAATGTACCTTTGATTTTTAGAGAGCTCTACCAACCTTAATCTCACTGGTTGTTTACTTTTTTTGTTCTCTGGCTTTTCAAAGTGGCAAGTGTAAAGAGTATTGAAGTATTCTTTCTTTCCCTCACAGACTCTTTTCTCTCCTTGTTTATCACAAAGGACGTGATGATTTCTCATGCCAGAGGGAGAAACAAAGCAGCATGGTTGAGGCAAACAGACCAAATTTGTTTGATGGAAGCTGTACCAAGCCATCTCTAGTCTTGCTATCTGTCATACCACATTCTCAACATTCCTTATCAAGCGTTTTATCTACTCTGCAGGAAGACATGCTTTGTCAGAGCACAACTGCTTCTATCAAAGCTACTAGAGCTCAAAATACCTTCTTTTTCCCATGAACGCTCTCTGCCACCCACCAGATTTGCCAATGTTCCCAGCACAGATTTATCTCCCCAGAGTTGCCTTGCTCTCTCATAAAGGGACAATAGTTCTCTCTGAGTTCTGACATTCTAATGGCTACCAGTTGGGCCTTTTTTCTACATTTCACAGAAAATTTTCACACCTCTGAGTGTGCCATTTTTCAGTTGAATTTGACTTATAGTTCACAGATGGAGAGAGACTCCTGATAAAAACTCTCTTTAGAAGACAGTGCAAGGAAACACATTTCTGTGTTGTGACAGGTTAATATTCTACACATTGATTTGTTCATGGTTTTCAGGGTGTGATGCCAAAGCCTTTAGTAAATTGGAGTCAACTTTCTTGAGAGTAGTATAAGGGAGCACAGTCTTACTAGAAAAAAAAGGGGAATAACAAAGTTGTTAGATATAGGTATACGTTATACCTGCATAGAAAGTAGCAATTAACCTTATTGCTACATTAGAAACTCTAATCTCAAAGGGTGGTAGTTCACAGCCATTATAAATCATGGGACATTGTGTATATCTAATTTTTTTCAAAAGAATAAATCAGCAAAACACATCTGCATATTAATTAACCACTACTCACACAAGCTGGGATGTTTAACAGAAAATGTCACTGGAATTCAATCTGTGGTTTTCAGACCTTATCTTTATAGCATCAATGGGGTCAACAGCACAAGTCAAGCCTGTCAAAACTAAAGGCTCACTTTATGAGATGGAACTATGACACTGAAAAATAAATACAAAGAAATACAAAATATAGAGAAGTTTCTTCACAAAATTGGGACAGAGTCCTGAACAGCAATATAATTAACATACAAGCAGTGCACAAAATACTCCCCTGGGAACTTTGTCAACACGTTTAATTTCATTTGCACTCAGAGCTGAGATTGTTCAAAGGGTGGTTGTTTGGACTATACACCGCTACCCCTCTTGTTCTTCTTTTTTATTTTTCTCTTTTTTTTTCATGTTTCTTTTTTTTTGCTAGCAGTCAGCATCCCAATTGCACTGTGTCTGCCTCCAGTTCAAAACTAATATTTTCCTGGCCATCTCAGTGTGCAGCCACTTCTACACTTTACTGATCGTTACTGTCAAGCAGCTCCAGAGCACTCTCGTTCCCTCAGTGTCTGTGTTCTCACTGGTCAACTTAGCAAGAAAATAAAATCTTCATCAGATAACAGCTGATTCTTGTTAATTCATGACAGACAGTCTCACAGGTACGGCTGCTAACACTCCTACCCCAACTATTTAAGTGCATCATAAATAGCACCTTACTGGAGTCTGTATCTGAAATTATACAGATGTTTTCTTTAACATCAATATCCAAGGAAAAGGGCTGGGAAGGTCTTTTAAGGATGGAGCTGTATTTTGGCAATTATGGAGCTGAGATTTGACTTGGAAGCAACCTCTAAAAATCATTTGAGCAACCACTAATCCCAAATTTTCAGATTAGGTACAACAATGAGGACTCTGAATGCAATTAAAAGATTTTACTCAAGAGGCAGGTTTTGTGGGTTTTTTTAATGAAAAAGTTTCCCTTTTCACAAGGAAAAGCAAATAAAAGCTGGACTTATTTGAATTACTCAGCTTGTGTGCATGTGTGCGCTCCTCACACACTAGCATATATAGTGTAAGAGAAATAAGGTGATTTTCTATGCCCAAGTGTAAAGTCGTTTTCCAGAATTAAATTTTTACACAGAGATAAAATTATTACATTCTTTCTCAGTAACAGTGTTATTTTTATTAGTTCAATAATAGGTATCTAGTCATGTGGAAAATCTCTACTAGTGAACACTTTCAAAAATTAATTTTATTTTGTGCTTTGTTATCTGGATATCTTTCTGCTGCATCTTTAAATGTAATTTTCCCATTCCATTTCAATAATTCTTATTCATTACTATGGCTTCATTGTTTTGGTGGGCACTAAGTTATTATGAGGCTTAAATTTAATAAAATTTTTATGATAGCTTGCATTACAGTAACTTGTCAAATAAATTTTTCTCTCTTTCAGCTTATCTGTGGGAAATTGCTGCAAAGTAGCTGGCAACACCTTACTTGTTTTCTGTAGTAATTCAAACTCTTCAAGTTACTTTCTGTGGAAGGCTGGAGTTTGAGGTTTACTAGAGAGCACCAAGTTTGGAAATTCTAATTCTTTTTTCTGCATTTCATGTACAGGGTTCCTTGATGCAGATGGCCAACCCAAGAATAAAACAGGCACATGGACTATAAAGCTGGAAGATATTTCAGGAGATAATCTATTTCATTGCCTTACTATGATCTTTCTATGGCTATCTATGATGGATATTTTTCTAACCTGTTCTGGAAAATGCTCTACTAAGGCTATTCAAAATTTTTCCATTGTTTCATTAACTTAACAGGGAGAAAGGTCTTCCTTAAGCTTCCCTTCTTTACCAAAATTATGTTCAGTTTTTCCTCTTAACAGGCAGAGAGACCATGAAACATAAGGTTATTCTATATTAATACAGATCTTATCAAAGACAGTTATACTATCGCCACAAAGTACCACAAAGCCCAATCACACCAATTCACTGTACACATTCTTGTAATTTGTCCAGCTGTGAAATAATAAAATACCTCCTAAGTATAAAGTAATGCTAGGTTAATGCAACCTCATTATTCCTTGTCATGTGCAAGTGTCTTATGGATTCTATATATTCCTAGGAATCCTGTGATCGTGTTGCCTGTTTTGGAAACAAAAGAATGAAATACTGATTTGGTGAGCAGTTCAATATTGTTACCTATGTCAAACCAAGATAAAGGGACACAAAGTCTTGTCTTATATTTGAGGCCAACCAAATAGTGAAATATTACTTTTGCATTAGTTAGTCAGAATGCCTTGAGCTCTGGTGGTGACAATGAGTATGTCAGGTATTGACATCCCTCCCATCTCTCTCCTGATGGAAGCTGTATGTCCTTTTCCTCCCTTCTCCTCCAGACAGCTCCCAGAAGGAGGGAAGGGCCAGGCCCTTCCTGTGAGCAGTGCAATGCTGAAGGCTGCTGGCTGGTAACACTTCTGAAATCTAGTAGTCACAGGTATTCCCTAGCTGTAAGTATGTTTCTTGTTAATCTCTTGCTCATCACAAAGTTTCACTAATCAAATCAAAAATCAGAAATAATGTTGTATTTCTTTAGCAACTCATTGAAATGCAATGCTCTTAGTTTTCATTCTCATTTGCAGATTGCTATCCAAACTATCAAATAATATTTAAAATAAAATCTTGAGGGGGCCTATCAATACAAATGTCCTAAATCAGTAAGTTTGAAATGCCCAATTCCAATTTCACTCACTCAGACTTAATGAAAGCTTTTAATTCCTCTATTTGAGATTAACAGAGGAATTTGTATCAGTAAGAAAAAAAGGGTTATTACCTTTAACTTGTTGATCATCATACAAGACATGTCACAAAAGACATTTGGGTTTTTTTAAGTTTTGCAGTGACCAAATTTTAGACTTAATTACATCAGCTTCTGCTTGGTCTGCAATACCTTTTAAATCCCTAAAACTCTTTTAGATTCACAAAGATGGAAATCTGAATTCAAAGTCTACCTAAATAAATTAGAGGAAAAATAATAATAAAAACATTTGAATATACTTTGAATTTTGGCAAAAATCTGTTATCCATACTCATGATTGAATCTTATTAAATAATGAAGTTACTTTTTCAAAGATTAAGTAAATATTTATACGGTATGTTTAACATTTAATCAGCTTTAGTGTATTGCTATAGCAGCATCAAAGCTGTAATGATGAACTCTGAAGTTTCCTTTCACTAAGCAATAGTTGTGATTACTTATACAGTCTAAGTATTTTAGTACCTTTTGGCTGTGGAAGTCTTTTTGATAAAAAGACGTGTTCCTTTTTTCCATTGCCTTTTTATCTCTTTTATATAATTTTCAGAAAGGATATTTTAATATATTTCAGTTAACTTAGTGCAGTAAGTACAATACCTCTATTTAGCTAGGGTACAGGAGAATTTTCACCATGTGAGATGCTTTTCCCCTAAACCTGACCAGCTCTTTTCCATTCATACATTGCCGTGGTTTGGCCTCAGGCGGCACAAAGAACCAGGCGGCCGCTCACCCAACCCTCGCAGCGGCGAGGGAAAATGGGAATAAACAGGCAAAAACTCGCGGGTTGAGCTAAAGGCAATTTAACGGAACAACAAAGAAAAACCGGCCAACAACACCAACAGCACCGGCAGAGGAACGTACACACAGGGGTACCGTACCGTACCGTACCGCCGCGCACCCACCGCACCCGGACCGCCCCCGCCTGCTCCCAAACTGGGAACTGCCCTCCCCGGCCGGATCCCCCTAAATCCTGGGAATGGGTCACGTGGTGTGGAATACCTGTGCTGGGCCGGGTATTAACCCTGTCCCTGCCGGAACCAGGACATACATACATCTTTATATACACAGGATCTTTCTGAGGCTTTTAGGAGATATTAGTTTGATAATTTGAACCAAAATTAGTTTCCTCTTTTAATACAGTAACAAGTCAGATGTTCAAGGAAGGAAAAGAACTGGGGCTTTCACCCAGTGTTCTGCTACAGGAGAAGTGCTCTTCTAAAGAGCCAGCCTTTAAAAATGTGTCAGATCTGGCATGCTGCAGCTCTGGCATGGCGTGGCTCTGGAGCGAGCACTCCCCTGACTCACGGCAGCCTTGAAAATTTACTACTTACTACACCACTATGGTCAAAATCTTGTTATCACAATATCACAGACTCACAGAGTGGTTGAGGTTGGAAGGGGCTGCTGGAGGTCATCTAGTCCAACCACCCTACTGGAAGGGGCTGCTGGAGGTCATCTAGTCCAACCACCCTACTCAAGCACAGACAAGCTGGAGCCATTTGCCCAGGCCCATGACCAGACAGTTTTTGAATATCTCCAAGGATGGAGACTCCACAGCCTCTCTGGGCACCCTGCGCCAGTGCTGTCACTCTTGCAGCAAAAAAGTGTTTCCTAACATTCTGAGGCAACCTGCCATGTTTCAGTCTGCACCCATTGCCTCTGCTTCTGTCCTTGGGCATCACTGAGAAGAGCCTGGCTCCATCTTCTTTGCACCCTCCCTTCAGGTATTTATATACATTGATAAATTCCCCTCTCAGATGCCTTCTTGTCTAGGCTGAACAGTCTCAGTTCTCAGCTTTTCCTCACAGGAAATACGAGCCAGTCCATTAATCACCTTAGTGGCAGTCCCTTTGTCGGACTCTCTCCAGTATGTCCATGTCTGTCTCCTGTACTGGAGCATTGGACACGGCGCCCCAGGTGTAACCTTACCAGTGCTGAGTAGAGGAGAAGCATCACCTCCTTTGACCTGATGGCAATGTTCCTCCTAATGCAGGCCAGGATACTGTTAGCCTTTTTTGCAGCAAGCTTGTTAGAAAGGCTATTTCCTTGACTTCTTAAGTTACAAATTTAAGAGAAGGCTTAGGGTAAGTTGTTATTTTCCCAGTGATTGCACTGATTTATGATATGATATGATAATGTTAAATACAAGAATAATCGAACTACAATCCCTCCATCCCCTCCAACCCCCCAGTTGTTTTTTATGTGAGTGGATTATCCTGAAAAGTAGTGAGCCTTAATAAAGGCCCTGGTTTTCAAAAATCATTTAGAGTAAAATCAGAGGATATTTAGGAAATGTGTTGCTACTGTCTTCCCAAAAGATCTGTAGAGGTATCTCTGTGTAAAGCAATAGGGTTGTTACACAGCTTCCAGGGAACCTGTGAATTCCATTACTATTTTCTAAATTAATTTTCAGATAATTAATGCATTTCTAGTAGAATTCATTGACAAGCAATAGCAAGATAAAGGGTAGAGGTGACTTTTTGCATCTAGTGCATTAGACTGAAAGATAAGAACAATATATATTTTGATGTGTTGAATTGAGAATTATATGATTTTTAAAAGTACCTCTATCAAAATTAAAGCACAAAAGCATAATTGCTGTAGTATGGCTAGGAAACTCTTTGATGACCACAGAGTTAGACTTCATGACTCAATGCTTAAAGCATTCGTCTCTCACTTTTCAGACTCCAGTCCAGCAAAGCAATCAGCTTTCAACCAGACCTACCTATTCAGTGAAGCATTAAGGAAAATGCTGAAGTCCAACCATGTTCAACAAAGCACAGAAGCATATGTTAAACTGTCAAGGGAACATCAGCATATGCCAGGAAAATGCCTTGCTGAATATGGATGAACTGTTGTAGATTGGGTGACAGCTGTCCAGTACAAAAAAACTTTAAAGACCACGTGTAGTGTGCTCCTGTGAGGTGGTCAGCGCCTCCACATTTCAGTGGGTGATCAGGATACTCAGCAGAGTGGCAGTTCAGGTCCACGAAGTGTATTTCTCTCAGATAGGCAGGTATGTTTGACAGCCTTGTCTACCTTCCATAGCGCTCCCAACCTGGAGATTTTACTGCTCACAGGTGCGGGATGGTTTTCTGCATTGTAATAAGAAATGTGCAAGTCATAACTCAGGAACAAAGAGCTCATTTGAATTAACATTTATTTACATTTATTTCACTATCCTTTTATGCTGAACACAGATGCTTTGTGCTGCAGGACTTTTGCACTTTAACTCTCTGATAAGAGCTGTTTTGTTTGTTTTTTAACATTCAGGCCTAAGAAACATGAATTCTTACAATTTCATCATTTTGCCATTGATACACAATGCCTTTTGTAACCCATGGTAACAGTCTTCCTTGTTTTAAGTAGCAGGTGTCAAGGGCATGGCAAATGGCTGCCTATTCAGTTTAGGCCGCCTAATGGAGCTTTTAGGGCTAGTCAACATTTTCATTTAAGTTACACCAAGATATTGTACATGCACTGCACACAGTGAGTTTTGCTGGAAAGCTGTAGGGATTCAGTAAACCCTACATTACACAATCTGTCCCTGCAGACAATTTTAATACCAAGAGTCTAGGCTGCTTTTATGTTTGCCCGGTTTAGCTTGGGTTTTTACATACATTAAATAAGACAGACAGCATGAGTCAAAGTCATTCCTTCTACAACCCAGTCTTGGTCAATTTATTCCAGAGATGAACAGGCTCACTGTGGTAAGTTGGTTTTTTTCTACAGAAAAGTATATGTCTTGATCTTAGAAAAAATTCTACGTATGAAGGGGAAGTAAATGAGACTGATTAAGCAATCCACCTACTTCAGAATGTCTCTTCACAACTTCTGATTCAGTATTTAAAACTATATGACATATATTTGCCATAATTCATAAAAATGGTTAAATATGAGTGTCACTATTTATGATTATGAAAGTTAAAATTTGAGACATTTGTCATGCAATACTAAGAGTTTGCAGAAACTAGAACTGCTAAGGTCCAGACGACTCACTACAGTCCACTATAGGGAAGTGACTGTTCCTTCTTATATATACTTTGAATATTTTTTAATCAAGATATGTTCCTTCTGTCTTCAGTCATTCATTCCGTCAGAATTAGTTTTTAAATCTAGGCCATCATCAAGACATGGACCTTTTCCTGAACGCATTGCAAAGGATGCAGAGGTCTCCTTTCCACACCAGAGATGAGAGTAGGAGGAGGAGGGAAGTGTTCAGCCACAGAAGGAAGACTAAAACTGGTTATCTTCATCACAGAATGCTCTTATAGCTGCTCCCAGTTTTTTATAGTGCTGCAATCCTTGCAAGTCTGTTCCTGGAAGAAGAAATGACGTGCAGCAAATTTGTACAGAACTCAGGTAGTCTGGGACAACTAGAGCTGTATAAGTAATTCTTTGAAGTATTAGTTGCCCTTTTCAAACCTTACTTCAAAAAATGTTGTAATTTTATAATTTGGCAGCTCATGTTCAGATGTTAGCATTAATGCCTTTCTAATGGCTGCAAATCCAGGCTCAACATAACTCCAATAAAGGTTTAGAGAGGTTTTAGGGTGGGATACAATGAACTGCTTTATTCCAAGATGCATTTTGGGCTCATTGTAAAAGAAGAACAATATGAAGTCTCATGGTTTGTTAAACACACAATTATCAACTGCACAATCTGATAGCATATTTTGTCCTTAAAGAAAACTTTTGTATTAAATCAACACCACTTCATTCAGATTTCAAGGATTGGGTTTGGGAGTTTGAGGGTTTTTTTGTTGATTGCTTGTTTGGTTTTGTTGTTTTTGAGTTTTGTGGTTTCTTTTGATTTGGTTTGTGGGTTTTTTTTTAATACGCCAATATTGAGTAGTCTAATTGGTTACTTTTAGATCACATTTATCCAGCTGCTCATTTCATTGCATACATTCTGGACCTAAATAATTATTTCATATCTAGCATTTGCTCTAATTATAGCAACAACACCCTGCTGAAATAAAATGTAAGGTCAACTTTGATAGAATTTATGTAGCATCAGTTCAACAGCTTCCTTATGTGCCACACTCCAGTGCATAGTCTTACCTAAAGCACAATGACATTACACAGTGCCACAGCTTTGAGGAATAACACAAAACCTCATTGATTTCCTGCTACTCTTAATAAGCGTTAGAGAATTCAAAGCATCATAACTGTTCCAAAAAAAGAGCCAAAGAATGCATTGTGTCACCAAGCCCCAGGATAACACGTAGAGATGGTATAATGCTTTTGCATTACAGACAGTGTAACAGCAAGCAGGTGGATATACGTTTGTCCCCTCCCTGGCTGATACTCAAAGGGTATTTCAGATACCGAGGGAAAAGTAACATTTTTCATTTTGTTGAGCTTCAGAAAATAAGGATATTTTACATATGTGGTAACTGTCTTTGAACATTTCTGGAAAGAGTTTCTCAACACTGAGATTGCATCAGTGGTGCGCTGTTTCCTTCTGGAAAACATGGGGATACCCCGTGCTGCTTCTTCACTCCGTAGCAGGACTGTTTTCTTGTAACTATCCCTGAAGAAAGGCATGCCAACTCCAAGGTGTTTTATCATCTGCCTGTTTTTCATTAGTAGCTTAGTAGATGGAAGAGTTTAGTTCTGTGATGATAACATATAAACATATACACATTTTACAAATACTTTGAAACATTTCTAATGTATTTATATGTTCCTCATATACATGTGGAGAAAGGGAATGACAGGAGGAGTTTGCAATGTTCCACACTCTTTTCACTGATAATTTAGGTAAAAATCCTAGGCTCTGTCACATTTTCATAATATGACAGATTAAGAAATTATTACACGTTGCCTGGGCTGCAGGCACTGTGTCTTTGTGCATTCTCAAGCTATAGCAGGACTGAATTAACTTTCCTTGGTTTGGTCTTAGATTTAAAATTAAAGTCATGGTGCATTATCTTGCATGTTCTGTGGACAACACAGATCTATGTATGTGTAGTACTGTGCACTAGTGGTTACTATAGCTCAGCTGAAACACATGCACGTGTTTCATGCGATCCATTGTCACATCCCAGAATGCTTCTTCTTTTGCCCAATTATAGGATCAGCATCTTAAATGAAAGCTTCTCCTAACCACCTGCCAGACAAAGCAGTCATGTAACGTGGCTCCGTTCACTGAGATGTAGTGAGCAATTGAAACACAGCCAGAACTGGCATGTGGACAGACAAAGGACCTCTTTCACCATTCAGTTCAGTTCATTTGCTACCCTGAAGAACACACTCTCTAATTCAAAAACCTAAAGAACTCTATTTAATAGCAGTTACCTTATTTTGCTCACTCTATTCCTATTGGAAGGCTATTGCGGGTATTTTTTTCTAACTTCCAGCTTAAATCCATTGAAATCAGCCCTTACCCACACAGGTACTGTCAGCACTGTTGAAAAAATAATTTTCTCAATTATTCCTTGCAGGAGTTTAATCCCTTCATGTAGAATTTAATCCCTTTATGCAGCTGTAGGCAGCATATCGCCGGCGCGTAGTCAGGATAAACAAGCAATAGATCTTTTTGTTTCTTGTGAAGAGTTATGAGCTCCTGGCTATACCCCTAGCAACCCGCGTGCCCTGAGTGCCAGCCCTGTGCTGGCCACCCGTCAGGGACCTCAGGGCCACCACCAGCCAGTTTCTGCCTTGGACACCCAGCTCTGCGCACTAACCTCATCAATGCTCCTTATGCTTTTCTGGCCTCTGTAGGGACATTTCTGACAGCAGCAGTTCTACCTAGAGTAAAATACTCTATAAACTGTTATCAAAGGTAAGCCAAGGTAATCCTTCACAGGGCAATTCTAAAATATATTAACTCACAATAAGGCCTTCATATTATATACCATGAATCTGTGCTGTTGCCAAAAATTGGACTGTTCATATCAAAAAAATCTTTACCTGATTCAGGTACAAATGATGGCATTCCTATTTTAAACTTTGATTTAGGGGTGTTAAAAAGTTATTAAAAGTTCAGGATAACTTCGATCAAACTTGTGCTTGCTTCATTAACATTTGTTCCGCCAGTGAGGGAAAGAAAGGAGCTTTTTTGAATTACTGTTTAAGTAGACTTTTATTGAATTGTCTGCCTCAGAATGTGCTGATTTTGGGGGGAGATTTTAACTGCGCTATCTATTATGCCAAAGACAGGAACCATTTAGAGTCTCATCCTCCATCTGTAAAAGAATTGTCCTCTCTTACACATTTATGATTTAACTGATGTGGTAGAGGAATTTTAATCCATAAAATAGGCAATATACATGACTCGGTACAAATGCTAACCTTTTTTCCGGCAAGGCAAGATAGGTTTTGCACTTATCAGAAGCATTTAAATCTGTTAAAAATGAGCTATATTCGTTCTAATAGCTTTTCTTTTCCTGATCACAGTTTAGTTGTTCTTAATTTTGTTTCATCTTCCTTACAACTGTTAACATGTATGAGACTTATGAAATGTGTTTTCAAAATTCTTGCTCTACCTGAAATTAATGTGAATGCTTTCAAACAGAAATAATGTGTTTTCAAGATCCCAATTTGTGTTTAAAAATCAATTCTAATTTAACCTGTTTGTACTCTCATTTGGCTAAAGCTATTTTACACCATTCTGAAATGAAAAGCAAGCCTTCAGGCCATATAAAATAGATGAGAATTCAAGGCCATGCATAAGTGCTTTGCTGAATCAAGCCTCAATTACTAGACCATTACTGTAATATCATGATGCTGTATTAGTCTTTAACAAACCCATCAAACTTGCTTCCAGATATCCAAGCTTAAATTCCAAACATATACAAGGTCATATCTTTAAAAAGTGATAAGAAATTAGCTTGTGTTTCATTCATGTTAAATTATATAAATTAATAATACAGTAATTAGATTATTTAAACACATAAAACAAAAAGAAAACAAATAAGAACATTATCTCAAATAAGAACATTTTAGCAGATGACCTCAGATACTTGCTAGCACCTTCTGAAACTTTAAAAGAATATGAAAGGATGAATGGAGGCTATTAGTGTTTCCACAGGTCACACAAACTTTATACTGTAAGCTTGGTCAAGTTCAATAATGGAGAGTGAGCTCATGGAGAGATACTGAATTTCAGTACTTCTGTTATGCCATAAAGTAAGGAACAAATTTAATTTTATAATTTTATAATGTTGTGCACTATGGACTGATGTAGGAATTTCTCCTCTTACCTGGGAGGACTTTTGTTGAAAATGACAGGAGGAAGATATATGAATGAATCACAAAGAGTTTTAGGAACAAATACTATGCACCTGTGAAAAAGGCAAGTGGATATAGGATACAAGGTGTTCCCCATGAAGATCAAGAATTAATAATGCTGCAATAAGAAACTCCAGTAAAGCCCTTACAGGAAAATACTATCTACAGAACCATTAACTTCACACACTTGCTTGTGTGTGCAAATGCAAGTACACAAATTCATGCGTGCATAGACACACACAACATTAGATATAAATGCAAAATAGGATATTTCTCCCTTTTTTTGGCTTTTTTTCTGAGGTTTGACATAGAAAACAAAATGGAAAATTTAGATGAAATCAGAAATGAAAGCATTTCTGTGAAATATTTTCTCTTTCAATGACTACTATGGTATTTCTGGAGTATTATTTAAAGTATTTCTTTTTTTTTAATATTTCATGTCTGAAAAATATTTTGAATAAAGCTATTTTGTTTAAACTGACAGTTTTGGCAATATAGATTTTGGAAAAGGTTTGGTTTTGGCCCTCAAAATTATGTAGTACAATTTACATTATGATGAATGCACATAAGCACAACACCTCCAATTTGCAATTTTGCTCCTTCAAAATGTGAGTTTCTTCTACGCCTGCACTTTAATTGTACAAGTCTAATTATTGCAGGCATGTCTCATAAGCCAAGCTTATTGCAGGAAGGCATGGGAAAGCAGGCAAGTTGCTTTTGAAAAGACAAAAAATAGCCAAAATCACCTATGAAGCCCTGGCCTTCTTCTTCTACCGTTCTATGGCATGGGCTCCAGTGCTATCTGGGAAAGGAATGAGGGAATAAGAGGGGCACAAGACCCTTGTGACCAAGAAGAACCATTAGATTGTCTCAAGCCAGCTTGCCTACTTTGCAGGTTGACCACGGATGTGCATGACTAAAAGGTTTATTATAATAAATTCAAGCAAGAGAAGGAGAGGGAACAGTTGTGAATGAAAATGGAAGCTATAACACTGTCTTGAAGTAAATGATACAAGGTGAAGTAAATTATACAAGTCTCATTAGTCATATCCTACAATATCCCCAACAGACTTGTGTTAGCTAACATCTTTTTGATCAAAGACAGAGCCATTTTTATATAGATTCTACTTTTTAGAATTGGAAAGTACTTTTGATTATCTTTGCTTTGTCTTGCTTTAAATCCCAAAGGTTTCAGTTTAGGTTTCAATTTATGGCGGAAGTACAAGGAGGGGAACATACCTGGTTTTATATTGCCGCATCAATAAAAGCGGAAGATATGATTTCTCCGATTAGGGAACAGCATTCTGCTTCCATCAAAATCTCTTGGAGTTTGGGCATTGGATTTCAATGGAGAAGAATCAAGTTCCTAATAGTCTGAAAGCAAAACACCTCTTTGTCAGGAATGTTTTATTTATTGTTCGCCAAAGCCTCATTATATGGGTGAGAGAACAGCTTGCTTTTTTCATTCCTTGCTTCCATCTTCACTTGTCGTTCTTGTGGGATTCTAGGCATTAGAGTAAGAGCTCAAAGACAAAACAACAAAAGACTTGACTCGCAGTAAACATTGCATAGGAAAGTATGTCTCAATGTGAATAGCTTTGAAAGAATCAGTCCCAAAATATTTGCTGAAGGAAATGTAAGATAAGAAAAGTAATGGCAAAACAAGCAAAGATGCTGTAGGGAATGTGCACGGGGAAAGCTGTAAAACAAATGAGTAGATCTTCAGCTGCTGAAAATCAATGTAAGGCCTTATGAGTTGGAGAGCTCATGCAGTAATTAAAAGGAAGCGTAATGTTTTCATGCATGTAACCTAATTCCAGAGAACTCATTGAACTTTAAAAGCACACTACTTAAAAAATTATGCCAGACAACCTGCATGCTTCAATATCCTCTACAAAACACGAGCGAGACAACAGTCTGAAGGTTGACATGGCAGAGAGAGGGTAACCCTCTAAGGAATCAAGCAATGATGGATTCAGGAAAAAAAGACTTTGGAGAGGGATATTCTGAAATAATTTTCCCTCCTGCATGTCCGTATAGTCTGCACTGCTTCACAATTCCAGGGTTTGTTTTCTTTCCTGAGACAATCTTCCAGATATAAGTAGAGACCTGATTTTTCATGAGACTCACCTCAGTGGATTTCATTTGAATCATGCATGTGTTTGGAGTGACCCTGTATTTTATGCTGACCTTAGTTTGTAAAGGCAAAAGAATATCTTCCCCAAACTCCCTTTTTAGACAGTTCATAGAATCATAGAATGGCTTAGGCTGTGAGGGACATTAAAGATCCCTCCAGCGTAGTGACACACTGCTTGCTATCATCGGCAAACTTGTTGAGGGTGCACTCATTCCCAACGTCCATGTCACCAATAAAGATGTTAAATGGCACCGGTGCCAGTACCAGCCCCTGAGGAACACCACTCATCACTGCTCGCCACTTGGACTTTGAGCCATTGATTGCAACGCTTTGAGTGCGATCATCCAGCCAATTCCTTATTCACTGACTAGTCCATTGGTCAAATCCATGTCTCTCCAATTGTTTTATCCAAAAGAGGGGAAAAGCTATACCATCTCTTTTGGCTGAATAATACTAATGATAATGTGTCATTTCTGAAAAATTAATTAAACTCACCTTGAAATTACACCTATTTGGAAGAGTCCTACCGCTGCTGCTGCTGCTAGACATATTTCCTACTCGTTGGTGGGATAGGGGGAGAAAAAGGAAAGCAATTCCTCAATGTTTAACATGTAATTTGTAAACAGGATAAATTGCTTGTATTTTGTCTTCCTGTTTCATAATTCTTCTGCATTTGTATTCAAAGGCCACTCTTCAATGTCTTACCAGGGGTAAGACTTTGTCTTAAAATATTAATAAGGGAAAAATGCATATTCCAGAGGAAGGTACTGGTAACTTTACATGACTTCTCATATTACAATATAATGAAACCATTTGTTAATAATATTAAAATGAGAGCGATCGAACCCAATGATGACTGAAAATGGCCTCAAGCAGAGCTCAAATATTGATTCAGTGGGAAGTTATATGCTCTTCATTATTAAATCTTTCAATAGCAGCTGAAAACACTTACTGCTTTGGTAAATTAGCCAGGGCAGGATGAGCATGACCAAAAAAACCTGAAAAAAACCAAAACAAAAGTACTGACTTTCTTCCTTTAATGAATTATAATTTAAATAGAAGATTTATCCTTTTACTATTTCCTTGAATTGAGAACGAATTCTTCCGATTAAGAGAAAGAGAAGTTTAAATCAAAAATTCTAACCTTTAAAGGTTCTTTTCCCAAAGGCAAGCTTGGACTTCTCAGTTGATCTATATTACAGCAAGCTTGGCAGAATATCTGTTTACACTGGCAGGAGAACTGCTGGTATTTTCTGCTAACTTTTGTTTGAGCTATGTCAGAACAACTGGTTCCTTGCTGGCACACCATTGTCAACACAAGAGTTTGCAGAAAGGTGATCTTGCTTTTATATTAAGAGAATTTTAAAGTGAAAACTGGACTGCTGCAAGTTATGTGTGCATATTTTCACCTCAAAGAAGACATGAGTGAGACCAAATGCAAACATTCAGAACAGGAGTATAATAGATTCATAAATTAATGTTCTTCTTACAACTTAAGATTATGTCTGACAAACAATATTTCTTGTCTGACAAACAATATTTCTTATCCCATTTGTTTGGTTGGATTTTTTTCTTGTTTTGATTTGCTTTTTAAATGTCCAACATCTACTGAACCCCTGTAAAGTCTTGGCTTGTATGAATCTCTTGAAGTAAGGAGTTGCACAAGAAAAAATTACTGTGGAGTGAAACAGAATTAATATTTCATTTGTTTGTATTTCTCATATTTCTATTTCAAACCGTGTTCTTTTCTAGTATTGTTATAAGAAAAGATCACACCATTTCCAACTCTCTATTACCTATGCTATTGATTACTTTGTATATCTTCATCCAAGTTCCTCTTACTAGTCTTCTGTGCAAAGCACGCAAGGCAGATTGGAGAGTTTTTCTTTACATCAGCTTTTCCAAAGCACTCATGAGAAGTTATTGTTGGCCATTTCCAACTCAGTCATTTCTGCCACAGTCTCAGGGACTTCTTTAGTGAATAATGTTATTCACAAATTTTACAGAGACAGAAATAAACAACCATGTTTCCAAAACAGTTTCCACCAGTTCTTTAATTAAAACTAAACTCTATAGTCCTTTCAGTTTATTAAATAGTATTCATGTTTTAATATCTTCCTACACCACATCCACTCAGTAATTTTCTTCAGAAACCAAATAGAAACATGAACATAGAGGGGCTATTTACATACTGTGCGTTAAATATTGAACACATTCTTATTTACTTTGTCAGTTTGATTAAACTGTGGCTGTCATCTGTCTGCTAGACAGAAAACCCTGGTATCCTGTCTTGAAAAATATGCTCATCATAAGTGGACAAATAGTGTTTCTCTGTAAATCATTTAGAGTCAGATTCTTACAGAGCTCGGAACTGATGGAGGGAATGTTTGCAATCATCCTCAGATGTCTGTTCTTTTTTGTGAAAGATGTTGTTAAATGGAAAAAAGCACAAAGCAGTTCTACATTCTGCTGAGGAAATAAAATTGATAGGCTGTCTGGCATGATGTATCTAAATAGTTGAAGAAATAGCGGCAGCAGCAGACTGATTTCAAAATGTATGTTAAATACTAATTTGTGTCAGGATATTTTATCTCCTCCTTCTCCTGCTCCCCATAATCTTTTTTTCACAGCATGCTCACACAGCAGAAGATAATAATTAAGCTACTGTGCATTGTCTGTCACTGGCACACATTAGAAAATTATGAAATAAGGCTGAAGAATATCCAAAATTAACTTTTGGAAACTCAGTTTCTGCACTAGTTTTCTGTGAATTTAGGTCACTTAAAAGGTGATGTTTTATTAAGGCTGGAGAGAGAACAGTAGTTTTTCTTTTACAGAGGATTCAGAAGTTTTGAAGCTGGTTTTCTTCCCAACTTCAAACAGATATTTTTTTTCCTATGAAAAGGAAGTCTGATATTAAAAAATATATTTTTTACATCATTCCATTCTGATCATTTGAAAATAAATTATTTGTGATACATTTAAAGAGAGACAGAGACCCTCAATGGAGAAGTTTACCTCAGAAGTTCTGTGTCCTCAGAACTTCTCAGTCTGCAGTATTTTTAACTCAAGTAGACTACTCCAAGAGATAGACGTTAAAAGTCCTGGGATTCCCAGCTGAGCCTAAGTTTTTCTGGAAAAATATCGCAGAATAATAAATCATGGAAATTCAGGGAGGAAAAGAACAAAGTCTTTTTGAGAAGAGGTGAAATAGGCTGCTTGGTTTGTTGATTGTCTCCCAAAAAGGGTCTTATCAACTTTTTTTTTTCCCTTAAGACAGAGAGGTTGGTGGGAAGCCCACATTAGTCTGAGGAAGAGGAGCAGTGTCCTTCCTGCTAGGCTGTGGGCAAGCTAAAAGCTTCAATATTACTTTTGCTGGTGGTTGGAGTGACTGCAGTGTCCTTAGGGTGCAGCACAGCTTTTAGAGCCCATGGGCAGCATTCTGCATGTTCACAGCATTTGTTTCAAACTGTGGTTGAAGTTCAGCAGTCTATAATGACCATATTTCAACAAATTAAGATGTTAATGACAAATGTAATTTTTTTTCCAGTCTCCTCTGCAAATTCTACCTTTCTCCATCTTTTCTTTCCACAATAATGCTGATTCCTTAAAAGTATGTTTACATATTTTTCACTGTATACTACATAAAAGCACAGTCAGCAAAGTCTTCATTCCTGGAATAATTAATCCAACATTTAACCATCTCCATGTATGTATTTAAAACAGATCTATAAGGAAGGAATCCACTTTTAGTTTCAATGAGAATAAACTGGGCACGAAAACTAACACGTTCATACTCATGTAAATCTTACTGAAAAGCAATTCTAAGGATGAATCTTATTTTTCTGTTGCTTAACTAACAATCTGAGCTGTAAGCCATCCTCATTTTTTAGTGCTGCAGAAAATTCTAGGCTTAAATTCAAGGGTGCCTAAAGCATTCATAAACTCTGGGTTAGATTATCAAATAGCTTTTGAGTTTGGTTATGGTTTACCAGTTCTAAATAAAGAACAGAAATAACTCTATAGTCACTTAAGGACTTCATGCAGTATTCTGTAACATTATTTCACAGTCCCTCAATATGAGAAGGAAAGGTTGAAATGGATGATTTCAAAACAAAACAGGCCTTTGAAAAGAAATGTTTGAACCATGGGAGGGACTTATCATTATAGATGCCCTTCCTTGTTTCCAGGATGATAGGCATTTGCTTGTATTTCGTGCTTAGTACTGGAGAAGACAGGTGAAGATGGAGGTTGTGTAGTTTAGGCTGTCCTGGGGAATACTATGCTTGCAGTGTTTGCTAAAGAAACAAAATGTGCTCTGCTGTAGGAACCTAAAATACAAACATTTTCCCCTTGAGTGTAACCGTGGGTACTGATACCAGTTTGAGCTGTTATAATACCATGATGTTAAAGTTTTATCTGGGCTTTGATTTCAGTGTGCGAGCACAGAAGCGTCTTCTTTTGTTTCTCCTTTTCTCTTTGTAGCTCATTTGTATTACAGATAATCACCAAACAAGATGCCAAACTCTTAGTCCATTGTCTCTATTCATTGTTCCATAATTATATATGAAAGCTAAACTCATGGTTAGAGACTGCAATACTCTGTTATCAGCACAACAAAACACAGGAAGGAGATTTATAGCATGCATGGTGTTACAAATTACCTACACATGAAAGGAAGTAGAAATAGCTTGTAGTAGGACTAGCTATTAAGCATACAGCCATTCTTTCATAGCTAGATTCTCATACAGGGAGATTCACCACAGTTCAAAGCCACCATCCACCACTACATTAGTTACTTTCATACTTGTCATATGTTCATGCTATTTTCTCTCTCCTGAGAAAAGTATGAGCAGTGCATGTTTTGTTTCCATATTTTAATTGCCTCAGGAAAAGAATCTGCCATAGACACAAAAACATTTGAATTCATCTTTCTCCAACTGTTCTTGGAAAAGAAACTATTATGTTTATACAATACAGGACAGACTTGGCAACTGTCACATGGATGGTGCCTTCCCACAGATCATGCAGTGCCTCAATCTATTAATGACCTCAACTCCATGCAGCAGTGCCCTTGGAAAAGTTCTGTTGCTAGCAAATGTTGAATCGGAAACGCTCCCAAAACAAATCTGGTGTAGATTAACTTCATTATCTAAAGCTTCTAGGAGCTTGGGGATTTGCAAGGAAGTATTTACAGAAGCCAAAAAACAAGAACTAAGTAAAAAATTAACACATCTTCCAACCTGAGCAATGAATAAGTCTTGGTCGTTCAAGTCTCATGTATATATGGCGAGCAAGGATGTTAACATAATTACAGGATGACATACAGTGATTTACTTTTTAACACTGTCAATAAAAAGTCCCAGGGTCAAATACTGGTTTCCTGGAGTAAAGGAGAGTTTTTGTATTTAATTTCATGGTCGTGGCCATTCTCTTCTAGTCTCTGCTTCATCACTCATAGCCTTCCTTTCAATGCCTATGACATTTCCATTGAATTTAGCAAAAGGACTTTTTCCATTTTCTTAATATATGTGCTGATATCAAATAACTCCCTCAGTGTCTATGTTGCATGTTTATGCTGTCTAAGTCTACATGTATGCCTGGAGACTCAGCATGCCAAAACAAGAGAAGCTTGACATGACCCAGCGATGGAGTCATGGCCAGCAGGGCGAGGGAGGTGATTCTGTCCCTCGACTCCACTCTGGTGAGACCCCACCTGGAGTATTGCATCCAGCTCTGGAGTTCCCAAGATAAGAAAGATGTGGACCTGTTAGAGTCCAGAGGAGGGCCACAAAGACCATCAGGGGGCTGGAGCACCTCTGCTCGGAGGCTGAGAGAGTCGGGGTTGTTCAGCCTGGAGAAGAGAAGGTTCCAGGGAGACCTTATTGCCACCTTCCAGTACCTAAAGGGGGCCTACAGGAAAGATGGGAAGGGACTCTTTATCAGGAAGTGTAGGGATAGGATGAGGGGTAATGGTTTCAAAGTGAAAGAGAGTAGATTTTGATTAGATATCAGGAAGAAATTCTTTACTGTGAGGGTGGTGAGGTACTGGCACAGGTTGTGCAGGGAAGTTGTGGAGGCCCCATCCCTGGAAGCGTTCAGGGCCAGCCTGGATGGGGTTTTAAGCAACCTGGTCTAGTGGGAGGTGTCCCTGCCCTTGGGATGTTGGAACTTGACGATCTTTAATGTCCCTGCCAAACCAAACCATTCTAGGATTCCGTGATTCTAAGTTAGAGCTCTGTTTTACACACAACATGGGCAGACTGGGAGACATCTTCCCAGCTAAAATCAGTGCCATGAATGGGGATAATAACTGGCACAGAGAAGGTAAATAAGGAATTGTGTTTCTCTTACTTCTAGTGTAATGAGAAACAATATGACAAACAGAAGAACCATTCATGTATCCATCTGGCATGTGCAACCGAAAGAAGGATCTCTCACTTAAGCAGGTACACATGAGCTGACGTGATACAATCAGGTTGCCTTTTTTTCCCTTGTGAGAACACTACAATTGCCATTCTTTCAGATGTATAATCTGTGTCTCAATACCTATCTTCCCTCAAAAGTATTAGTCCCCAAAAACATGTTAAAAAAATCCTGCAAGATCAGGTTATTGTTCTCTCAAAACCCCTCTCGCATTCTGGGTAAATAGCTCCTAACAAAAGCAGTGGGGAAAGAAAGAAAGTTAAATTTATGGGATCAAAGACAAGGAAATTATTAAGGAGAGATATTTGGAAAAAACCTTTCATTGTAATGCTTCGCTCCATAACCTGCGTTTAATCATGGGGCAGAGAAGCAGGTTAACCTACAGGAAAATAAAAATAACTGGTGCGTTGGGGAATGTTGTGTTGGGTATGTAGGATCATTTTGAGGGTTTTCTATATTGTGGAAGGGACTAACGGTGTAGTTATCTTTCCGTATGAATACTATTTCATGGAAGAAAAAGAAGGGCTTGGAATATGTGTATTTTCTGAGTTGGCCTCTACCATGCACTTTAATTTTCACTGTATTTCTCTAACAGTCATGCCCTATCTTTGTGAATGACGAAGGCCATTAGTTGAACAACCATAACAATTCATTATCATAATTAAGGATACTATTTAATATGTCAAAATCTACATTTTCTAAAAGATCTAATTAACTTAGTATTTTGCATTCCTTGAAAATTCACAGTATCCCTCCAGCATGAGGTAGCTGACCTGACCAAAAGATGGAGAAGGATTTCCTGATGTTAATATTTTTATAGTCACAAAAGTAACCATACTAACCCATTCCATCCCTCACTACCCATCCATTAGTACTGCTTTAATCTCCTCTGTTTTATGTACCTTATTTTTTAACAATGGGGAAATAAGAAATCAGTATTGTACCCTGGAGAGTAGAGTATTTCTTCTTATCCACTAGGATTTGCACATTTCACGAATATCTATCACACACTTCCTTCTCTTAAACTGCAAGTGCTACAGTCCTAACCTGATCATTATAAATTTTTCATATGTAAAATATAATATGTCCAAGTGCAAGGTCCTGCACCCAGGTGGGGGCAATCGCCGGTATCAATACAGGCTGAGGGATGAAGGGCTTGAGAGCAGCCCTGCCAAGACAGACTTGGTGCTACTTGGTGGATGAAAAGTTGGACATGAGCCAGCAATGTGCACTCGCAGCCCAGAAAGCAGACCATGTCCTGGGCTGCACCAGAAGAGATGTGGTTAGCAGGTCAAGGGAGGTGATTCTGCCCATCTACTCCACTCTGCTGAGACCCCATCTGGAGTATTGCATCCAGCTCTGGAATCCTCAGCACAGGAAAGACACAGCCCTGCTGGAGTGAGTCCAGAGGAAGGCCACAAAGATCGTTAGAGGGCTGGAGCACCTCTCCTATGAGGACAGGTGGAGGGAATTGGGGTTATTCAGCCTGCAGAAGAGAAGGCTCCAGGGAGACTTTATTGCAGCCTTTCAGTACTTAAAGGGGGCTTACAGGAAAGATAGGGACAAATATTTTAGCAGGGCTTGCTGTGATAAGACAAAGGGTAATAGTTTTAAACTAAAAGAGGGAAGATCTAGACCAGACATAAGGAAGAAATTTTTTATGCTGAAGGTGGTGACTGTGGAACAGATTGCCCAGAAAGGCAGTAGTTGCCCCATCCCTGGAAACATTCAAGGTCAGGTTGGTGTGTATTACGAGCAATCTGATCTAGTTGAAGACGTCCGGGCTCATTGCGTGGGGGTTGGACTACATGATCTTTAAAGGTCTCTTCCAATTCAAATACTCTATGATAGTGAGATATCAGCTTATCATACTACTTTGACCAACACACCCAGACCTTACTTATGAAGACCCTCTATGAATCTCCTGACCCTATAGTCAGGATTCAACTTCTGTCTTGATACTTGTGAATATTTATACAAACAAATATACATGTATTATGTTTGTGTAGTTTATGGCACAGCTGAGGTTAAAGGAAGTTTCAAAACAGACACCAGAAAAAAATCTTTAGATCTGAAAAATACAAGTCAAAATATGTTTATTTATTTTAAACAAATGTGTTATTTTAAACAATCTCCTGATTTTGACATTGAAGTACTTTAAGTGAAGGGTATTGAACTCTCTGAATGTGTCTACACTGGCCTCCTCTTCAAGTGGGACCAGAACATTTACAAAATCATTTGTATTACCAAAGAGCCTGGCCAGCACCTGTCTCACTCCTTTGTCCAAACACCTGACTATATCTTTATACCACAACCTTTTATACCACAACCATGAGCCGATGCTCATCCACAAATTGAAGGTGTTTATAAGAAAAAACACTCTGCATTTCTATAGCGCTGCCCATCTGGTGATCTCAAAATGCAACAAAACATTAATTAAGTCTCAGAAGTTGTTGGAGGATAATGAAGCTCTATACATTTCCTTAGTAACGAACATTTCCTTTAGTCACACTCAGATGTGGATGGGTCCATTTAAGCTAATATTTTAGACAATTTTTTCCTGCATTCCATTCTTGGATAAACTCTTTTTGTTCTATATATGCATCAGTTGGTATTGAACTGCATAAGAGAAACATTAACAGCAGAGGGAAAGTCTTTTTTCTTTCTTACAGAAGGAGGACTTCCCACCCAGCTTCTTCACAACCCCAGTTTTATTGGCTCCATATAAATCTTCTAACCTTTTCTATATTGGTTAGAAACATGCCTCCCCTTCATCTTTTATATCTATTGAAAGAAAAGATTGCATTCACAGCACTGAAGAAGAAAATGAGAAAGTAATAAACCTTACATGAGCCAGTCCAGCCCACATTTCACCAGAAGGTTTATGCCAGGAGCTGCCCATCCAAAGCAAAGCCTCATGCACATGCAAGTCTGCAATCTGTTAAAAGTCAAATTCTCTTTTCTTTGAAACTGAAATAGTAGCTATTTGGAAATATTACTTAAATTAATTAGAAATGCTTATAAAATTATTCAGTGACTGTAAAAGGATGATTAAGTAAGGGCTGATATGAAGCTCCCAATGAAAGACATAGTTCAAATGTCCAATCCAAAGGGGAGGAAACAAAATCAAAATTCCTGGAATTGTTCAACTCCCCAACAAATGCAGGCTCTGTCCAGAAAACAGGTCTTCTGAAGGACAGGGCTTGAAATATTTGCACCCATGTGGTAGCTATCAACCACTTCCAAGTTTCATACCCAGTTTTGGGGAAGCTGACTTTGTTTTGTTTTTATTCTGTAAGCTTAAGCTAAATTTACTCAATTTGAGCCAAAAATTTGCCTGAAAGTCTGCCCTGGCAGTCTTACAAAAGGGCCTTGAAGGGACATCAGCAAAATGTTTAGCAATATCAAAGAGGCTTCAGGTCACCTCTACTACATCAATTTATGCCAGTTCACCAAGAAACACTACACACAACAGCATCTGTTTGCTGTGCTCAGAGTCAGTTAGGAGATAAGGCATTGGCCAGGATACTGAAGGTGATCCTTGGGCTAATTGATAGAGATCACACAGACTTAGTTCAGGGACTCTAGCCAGTGTTAGGTGACAGAAATGCTCTCACGATTATCCACTCAACACAATCCTTTAAAGGACTGCAACTGTTTTGCTCTATAGACAATAGGACAACTTATACTTAAAGCTGTGTGGGTCTTCCTACTGTCTGTGATAATATATTGGGATTTTCAACATAAGCAGCAAAATTGAGTTCAGTTTTAAAAAGGGTAAGTCTAAGATGCTGAATGACAATGGAATCACATCCTAACAGAACAACAAAAGCAGCTAACCTTGGGTCTCAATTATACTGTTTAAACAAGGATCACTGTAGGGCTACGTGTAAAATTTGGAACATAGAGAAATAAAAGCAGTGGAATTTCACTGGCATATTTAGAAATGGAACAGATTAAAATAATTGTTTGCTACTTTTATTTTTATGTGCTTGAGAGAGTTCAGGCTGAACTGGGGAAGGAGGAAAGACAGAAAGTCATTATGGGTAGATGTTACACATTACCAGTACTAGGAGACAATGGGAGGCTCTGGTACCTTTGGAGATATTCAGGTTTAAAGGCAATCTTTTTGCAAACCTTACCTATTTTCTGTGGATAAAGTGAATGTTGAGTTCGTTCCTCCACTAGTCCAATTATTAGTTTGTCTGGCTTTAAAATTCTAATTTTTTACTGTGATGGACATGAGGGCATAATTTGTCTACAAGAAAGGAGAACAGAATGATGGCACTCATTCTGTCAACAGGAAGTGTTTCTTTAGGTACATTAGAGGCAAATAAAAAACTAGAGAGATTGTGGGCTTGCTGTTGAATGAGACAGGTGCCATGGTGACAGATGATGCAGAGAAGGAGGAATTACTGAATGCCTTCTTTGCTTTATTCTTCACTGCTCAGGCCAGCCCTCAGGAGCCTCAGACTTTACAGGTAACAGAAAAAGTCTGAAAGAAGGACGACTCTCCCTTGGTTGAGGAGGATCAAGTTAGAGACCAATTAAGTAAACTGGATGTCCACACGTCCATGGGTCCTGATGGGATGCCCCTGCGAGTGTTGAGGTAACTGGCAGAAGTCATTGCTGCTCCACTCTCCATCATCTTTGAAAGGTCCTGGAGAACAGGCAAGGTACCTGAGGACTGGAGGAAAGCCAATGTCACTCCTGTCTTCAAAAAGGGCAAGAAGGAAGATCCTGGAAACTACAGACCTGTCAGCCTCACTTCCACCCCTGGAAAGATGATGGAATAGCTCATTCTGGGCATCATCTCCAAGCATCTGGAGGAACAGAAGGTTATCAGAAGTAGTCAACATGGATTCACCAAGGGGAAGTCATGTCTGACTAATCTGATAGCCTCCTACAATGGCATGACAGGATGGATAGATTAGGGGAGGGAAGTGGATGTTGTCTACCTTGACTTCAGCAAGGCTTTTGACACCGTCTCCCACAGCATCCTCATAGGAAATGTAGGTTAGATGAATGGGCAGTGGGGTGGATTGAAAACTGGTTATCAGGTAGGTCTCAGAGGGTTGTGATCAGTGGGGCAGAGTCTAGCTGGAGGCCTGTGACTAGTGGTGTTCCTCAGGGGTCAGTCCTGGGTCCAGTCTTGTTCAACGTATTCATCAATAACCTGGATGAAGGGGTGGGGTGTACCATCAGCAAGTTTGGTGATGACGCAAAACTGGGAGGGGTGGCTGACTCCATGGAAGGCCGAGCTGCTATTCAGTGCAACCTGGACAGGCTGGAGTGTTGGGCAGGGAAAAACCTGATGAAATTCAAAAAAAGCAAGTGTAGCCTGCTGTGCAACCTGCTGTAGGTGAACCTGTTCTGGCAGGGGAGTTGGACCAGATGATCTCCAGAGGTCCTTTCCAACCCCTAACATCCTATGATTCTATGATTCTATGATTTTTGAAGCAGATAATAAACTTGATGTAAAAAACAAGGACATCATATGTAAGTATCCATGCCCCACCAGTGGAAATCTTGCTGTGTAAACAGAGGGATCTAGTTCAAACCCGGGATCTCTTGTCAGTGCCTGTATGTAGTGATACAATGTGCATCTGTGATGTGCTTTATAGCTTTGTGAGTCCCTCAGAAGTGTAATGACAATTCATCCTTGATATCTTGGCTTGGATGAGTCATTCGTCTCTTTCTCTTCATTTGCATGTACTGAACAAGGTATGTTCTTTCTTCATGTCCTTTGCCCTCTGGATTTGCTTTCTAAATGTGAGTCATGCACACTGACAATCTTCTTTATGCCTTTATCTAAAGACTGTGATCAGCATATCAAAGCTTACTGCAGGGAAGAGAGAAGACCTTGTATTTGCATAGCTCTACTGAGTGACAGATTTTCTTCTTCCTATGGGTTCTTGTCTCTTTTCTTTTCCCTCATACAGGCCTGATGTCTGGCCTCCTTTACAGTAAGCTATCTCCAAGCCACAGCTTCTCCAAACACGTCCTAGCCTGATAGAACAGAGGTTTGCTAGGGGCCTGTTGTTCCTTCATGTTCCTGGGCACACAGTACAAGTAAGCTGTGATGAGGTCTGACTAGACCCAGATCGCCATCTGAGCTCCTTCTTCACACAGGAAACTGGACCACATGTGTAGCCGGTTGAACTGCAAGCCAGCAGAGGGCACAGCTTCCCCCAAAATTTGGTGCAGTAGCTGTGCAAGGAGAAAATTTCCACCAGCCTTGTCAGAGGTGTGAGGTGTGTCAGTATTTACCCAGAATAACAGCAAAGGCTTGCAACCTTTGACATGATTTTCAGTTGGTTTGGGTTTTTTTTAAGGAATGAGTGACAGGGAAGAAGGGTTAGACAGAAAGAGTTAATTACAAATGTGTTACTGGATTACACTCTAATTTAAAGCATAGTGTATGTATTGCAGAGAAGAAGCCTGATGGAGGAAAGAGAGAGAAAAAAAAAGTACTTCCATCTTTGAACTGGTGATAGTTTAACAGCAGGTTGAATTTTCAAGGAAACTTCTGTGAATAAAGGCTTGAAACTGCCCTTTCCTTGTGATGACAGAAGATGTTCTCTAGGAACTACACTGGACTATTTGCTCTGTCAAGTTCTCTGGAGGTCATAATTGCTTCTTCCCATCTTTGTAGTCCCACATTGAAGACTAGGCATAACTGGAAGCCATGGAGAAGGTACAGGGTTCTGGAATTGGCAAGTGAACAATTTTAGTATACAGAAGTAATTTTACAAATACCTAGAATGTGTTAAAAAAAAAAAACCAAAAAACGCTTATTTTAATCTTTCTATAGAAAGGCAAATGCTGAGATGCAATATTGTCATTCCATGAGTCAGACACATAAAAAAGCTTAAAAAGGGAAAAGATATAATCTGGTTAGAGATCTCTGGCCATGCTTCTGAATCCTCCACACCAAGCAAAAAAATATGATAATCGGAAGATTGATGACTATCACCTACTCATAGCAAAGTTACTTTAGCCCACTAAAGGAGATTTTACTAGAAGTTTTAACCGAGATCTTAATATGCTTATTTGTGTGAAAGGCTTCCTTTTGGTGTACAGGCTTCCCATGCAATTCTCTGCAGTCCTGTACTTTCATACTAATTAATGCTGGCTTGGGAGAGCTGCCCTGGTGCGTGTTACACTATTCTCTTTCTAGGGCAGGGAAACACAATCCCAAGGATTATGAACATAAGAAATTAGTTGAGATTAGAACAATACACAGTAATGAAGGAGGAAAGGGCAAAAGAAAGTCAATCCCTGAATCAATGGATGAAGGAAGGAAGGATATTCTGAGTTCCTGTCTCTTTTTGTTCTCTCTTTTTCCTATTCCTGCATGTGAAATTCCTCTGCAGTTCCTGGATATGAATAATTTGTACCTCAGAAAACCAAATATGAGATTTTTAGAAAACATTCCAAACTTTTAACATTAACAACTCTTTTACAATTTTCTGTTCGCTTCCGTTCACTTCAAAAGTAGTAAACCACCAAATCAAATTAATCTGATATTTATTTTAATACCCCCTTGTTCCCATATTAATCTGTGGTAACTGAAGCTTTCTTCATTAAACTGTGACTTTCTGTATGTATGGAGTTAAAATTTGCTACATAGCTCGTTTACTGTACATAAAATAAACAATTGCTCTGTTCATTTTAAGTTAAAATTTGAACATCTGTTGAAGAAATCCACAAACAGAATTAAACAGAAAATCCAGGATTTTTTTCCACTCCAGTAAAAATGGATAAATATTTCAATTTCTACTACACATTAGTTCAGCAAACACCTGTCTTTATAAATTGCATTGGTAGAGGTCAATGCTAAACAGGCAGGAATAAGACATAAAGAACCTCTATTTTTCTGATGAAAGTTCACCTTATGGCTGAAATATCTTAGAATTTGTAATTATTATCCTTGTCATTTCCACCTCGCAGGGAGCTTCACACACTCTTTAAGTGGTTCCCTTTTGTTCTAGTATCATTTCAGAAGTGCACAAGTTGGCATCATCATACTGTCTAATTGCTGCAACTAATTTTTCCAGTCTGTTTGTGCCTTCCTGTCAAGAAGACAAGCTGTTTCATTTCTTTCCTCTTTGAGGATATCGTAACATGAAGAGAAAAACACCAGGCATAATGAGACAGAATTATGTTATAAATCCTCAGAGGAAAATAGATTTTCTCAAAATTCTTGGCACAGAACTTTGCAGAATGACCTAGTTGGTAAGTGGCAAGAGACAAAAAGTTAAGTAGCATAGTATAAACAAAATCCTACCCTAAGGAACAGTAAACTGAAAAAAAACTTGCTCTGATCACTTAGGCATTATCTCCTTCGCAATACTTCTCAAGTCTTTCATGCAGATATCTTTAATTTATGGAGTGTCTGATTTCATTTTCCAGTGTCCAGTACAGGATTATAATCCACTTTCTCATTTTGGCTTGTTTCATGTTTGTATACTCCCTAACACAGGACAGACCTGATCTAGAACCAACCTGCCCAAATATATTTTTTTTTAAAAAGCATTGTAATAATAAAATTCTCATAAAGTCTAAAAAAAATGCACTTTTCAGTAATTTAAACACCTCCAGTCATATAGCTGTATCCCAAATAATTATGGTCTTTTCATTATACCTATTGCCACAAATTTATTGCTAAATTGTAATTTGGCTTCTTCAATGAAACTGTGCATAAAATGATCTCCCACGAATATTCTGCAGGCTGTTTGAAATGCATTTTTAAAATGTTTTTTAAAGTAAAGGTGTATCTGGGTTGATTAATCTGTAGGCAATAGAACAGTGGGGAAATGCAGACATTTCCGATATTTCTCTTCTAAATACTTTTTTAATATGAAAAACTTCAGGGCTTCACTCTCCAATATCTGTAAAAGTTGGTTAGAAAATCAAATGTAAGTGGATGATAGAGTGAAGAAAATAAGGGTTACTTACTTATGTGAAGCACCCAGTATTCCTCCTGGAGGTCCCCTTTCTGCTCTTAATAAATGCAGTGGCAAAACTAATGATTTGAAGCACACCAGGGCATAAACACAACTTAAAAAAACCACAAACCTTTGTAGCTGAGACAGACAAGAAAAATAGACTTCCAAAGATCCAAAACACATTGAGGCATACGTTTTCCAGTGATGTTCAGTGAGAAATTTGCACATAACTACACTTGGAAACTTTGGAAATCTGTGCTGTAGAAAGTATTTGATGACTACAGACAACATTTACTGTCCCTGATGTCTGTTTTGCTTACAGTTTTAATCATGCCAGCAGGCATACACTGAATGTACAAGATGAGTCTTCTGAAGATAACTGCTCTGTCCTGTCTGAACCTGGAAGCTATTCATCACTCAGTGATCACGAGGCATTGCTTTCAGACACCCTACCTGGTGATCCAGTAGTCTTTACAGTACTAGCAGTTCTTGGGCATAACACCAAACACACATTAAATATCCCTGATTTAGTTTCAAAATCTTGGAACCCAATCTGCCCTGGGCAGAAACTTCCAGATATAAAGCTATGGCAGGGAAACAAAGGAAAGCAGAGAGTGTCCTCCAGCACGTGTGAGTCTACAGCTTGCTGGAAGACTACAGGACAACACATAGACAGCTGTGAAAGGTCACGGGAAATAAATGTCTCAGTCATCAGAAGGCACCATAGAATTGGATGCAACACAGAAGCCACTGTTTTGAATGAAACAAAACCTGGTAGAAGGAAGACTCCCTTGAATGTGCCGGACGGGGGAAGATTGCTTTAAAACCAACTTCTTAATTTTTATTCTGTCTTTTCTATTCACTGACAGTTTTAAATATCTTAGTTTATGGCCTAATAAATCCAGATTTTTATGTGATAATAGCCTGTCTTTATTTTCTCTGGTCAAGTCACTAGAAGGAATAGACTGAGGCAAATCATTACCATCTTTCAGATCTATCCCATAATTATATATGAGTCTTCTCGAAGAAGCAGTATGTTAGTCACTCATCACCTAAAGCAAGCTTTAAAAATTTTTCTTGATTTAAGAATTGTTCAGTGAAGGACAGTTACTACCTAGTGTCAGTGTTAAACTACAGGATGTCTCTCTCTTTTGCAAAATGGAAAATACCTGTAATTTTCCTAATGGTAAGGACAGAGAGGCACTAGAAAAGGTTACCAAAGGAATTTGTAGAATCTCTGTCATGTAAGTTTTTAAAAACATGGTAGACGAATGCCTGTTAAGAATTTTTTTGGTATACATGACCCTGCTTTGGGCAAAGAATGGACTAGATGATATCACAGGGTGCTGTTCCATCCCATGTCTTCTTACCAGTCATTCTGAAAGATTGACACATGTCTGTATATGAATCCTCCTTCAGAATACTTTTCTCAGCATGACTTAGGTAGAAAAAGACAGTCTAAAGCAGCTGAAATAAAAAAGTTTTACATAAGCGGTTTATCATTTAGCTTACTCAAACCTCCAAGATACAAATAGGATAAAAGACCCACAAATAATTAACCTTCAGGAAAGCATAAAAAAGGCCAAGGACAATATATTGAGAATACACAGCATTCTTAATTCCTCCGGGTCAATATGTATCATTTTATAGCTTTCCCAAGCTTCATTAAGAGGATGAAATACATGATACAATATTTAGAGGAGTCCTGATTCTGTGCAATATTCTATTGTTTCTCTAGCTTAGTCTTATCACCTCATTCTGAACTATTAAAAATTAAAAATGCTGTGGGTGAACCCCCCCTTCCCATATGCATATTGTTTTCACAAAGCTTTTGCATAATCTCTGAACTCTTTTAGTATCAGCCCCATGACAGATAACCAGCTTCCACAGAGATTTCTTCTTAGCTAAGATCATAGAGCTTAAGTTTGTCATATCCTACATAACTAAGCCTTACAGCTAGAGTATATTTATAAAGCTCGCGGCAAACTAGATCCTTTCTTGTATTGTCAACAAACTCATTAAACGTGATCTTCTATTTCTTTTTCAGGGGAAGGCTGGGAAGCCACATGTGATGTACTTTGTCCTTAAAAATAATCATACTATCTTTTTAGCATTAGTGCTGTATGAAGTTTTATATACAGCTTTACAGAAGGACTGTGATAAAACTTCGTGATAAATAGCAATAATTAAAGGAAGAAAGTCAAGAAGGAGGCTACAAAAAGAAGGGCAAAATGAAAGGACAGCTTCAGGAAGAAACCAGGGAATTTTTGTAAAGAAAGTCTTTGGCTTGGAGGCAAGAAATTTTAGTTCTATTTCTGTCTCTATTGCTGACCAGCTATACGTGTTAGAAACCTCAGCTGGCTCTTTCTTCTCCCCAGCACAGATGTCAGCATCACGTCACCCACCTCCTGGGTGAATAATGGTCCCTCTCTACTAGGTGGAATATGAAATTCTCTGCTATCAAGGCACTGGTATTCACCAGGGTAGAACCCAGTAGCAAAATCCAAGTTTGGCTTGTCCTACAACATCCCTGTACTAAGATTTCTGCTTTTCTTTGAGCGTCTGGCAATTCTCAAGTCATGCTGCACTACATGGGCTGTAAACAAGGTTACTTGGAAATTTCTCATCTGAGCTTTTTGATTTCTGTGTTTTAGAAAACTTGTGGCTAAGTACCTCTATATATAGAGGTATTTACAGCTACGGACCTCTATGCGTGTCACTAGAGAACTAGTCAATACAGTCTGGAGAAAAACTCGGTTCATTGTAAAGTTGACATCTACATTTGGTTAGTCATAACATCTGACCACAGATCCACAGACCAGAGAAAAAAATCCCTATCACTTCCACAGCCTCTGAATGAGCCTATCATCTGACCCACCATCTGATCTTCGAGCTGTTTTTCCAGTGGTCAATCAGATCATGTCTCCAGAGCATTCTCCATAATATCTAAAATAAACCCTGCATACTATACACGGTGCTTTTTCCCCACTCAAACTTCCCGACCAGTTTAAAGCATAATAATCCATTTACAATCAATGGTTGGCATTTACTTATTGTCTCTTTGGAATAATGTCTTGCCTTTATCAGGTTTGCAAAGAGACAGAAAATCCGACCAGCTTTCATGTGTCTTGCACTGTACAACAGCAGGAAGATGGCATTTTTCTTATCTCCAAAGTTTTTTTCACTGAAGCACTGACTAAACCTATTTACATATGCCCACGAATGCCCATCAATCTCTTTACAATAAAACCCTGTTAAATCTTGCAATTTTCTCCGTTGTCTGTAAGCATTTTTTCCTCTTTCAAATATAATTTCAATATATCAAACACCATCTCGTTATAGGCTTTTTAAATAGCTAACCCAGGATTGTCTTGCTCTTTTCACACGGAGAACATAACTAATAGATTGGCTTCAGCAAATCTGTATATTTTTTAAAGTAACTTTAGACAAATAATATTATATAAATTATTTTCCCTGATTCCCCCTGCAGAACCTTAATAATTGCTTCCTCTTTTAACGCCTTCTACAATCTGACAAATAGACCTTCTAAAAATGGCATATTTCCCCCAGGTAAAAAATGTGCTTTTCCTTCCTCTGAGATCATAAATAAGAATGTGAAAAAGACTAATTTAAAATGATTTTTTTCCTAACAAATGTGAAGCT
This sequence comes from Chionis minor, assembly GCA_013398295.1. NCBI lineage: Eukaryota > Metazoa > Chordata > Aves > Charadriiformes > Chionidae > Chionis > Chionis minor. Next base: position 278,196 of record VZSF01004492.1, read on the forward strand.
CATCTTGCTCAAATGTTGAAACAGATTGAAGCTGAGAACAGACGAAATAAAAGGTGACTATTTTACCATATGAAAAAATTTATCTTATAGCTACAGCCTTTAGATAAATTAGGGTAATCTGACCCCCTGTCAGGTAATAACACAGGTCAAATAATTTCAGCTAACAGCTCAGGTTTCAAGCTGATTAATCTCACTTAAGATAGAACATAACTTTTAGGAAGACATAACGCTATTGCCCATTGCACAATATTCCAACTGCAAGGTCTTTAAGGCAGAGACCTCCCACTGCTCAGACAGCACTTAGTTCAAGCAAATCTTGGCTGGTGCTTGGCTTTCGTAGACACTAAGACATAGACCGCTACTGGTTTTTACCTAGATAAAAATGAGCTTGTGTTCGCCATCAGGTTTTTTCAACTCTCACTTCTTATTCAGAATTTACTGGTAGTGTATGTCCAGAACAGAGGAGTCTCCATTCTGAGAACCCAGAATTACCTTTGCTTTTCTGAACACTTAGGTTAATCTGCCATGTCAGTGGTCAGGGAAAATACCATTAATTGTTGTAAATCATAATGTTCTCCAGCTACAATGAAAGAGCCACTGTATCTTAAAACATGGATGCTGCCATGGCACACTTCTGCCTTCTCCTTATGAAGAACATCATCAGCAGGGATTTTCCCCAGAATCTGGGATATTACTGCTGGATAACTTTTATAATTACTTCAACATTCATCTAAACTACCTTTCATTTTCAGTAATTTCAGCCTGATTTGGGAAAAAACGGTGGCTTCTTCTTCTGGATAACATATGTTCACAGATCTCTCAAGATAGCTGCCTAAAACAAACAGGCTTTGCTGTTTGGCACACTGCTATCAAGTTCTGACATAAACTCTCTCTGAATGAGAGAGAGAACATGTTTTGTGAACACCAAGTCACTTTTTATATGGAAAAAATTTAGAGAAGGGATTTCGATTTGCATCTGAATAAAAGACAAATGCCACATAAAGGCTCAGTAAGATATATTGAACCTAACTTAAAGGAAAAAAAAAAAAAGAAGAGAGGAAAATGAGAAAAAGCTCTCTGGTATGTTGGACAATGATTTAAAAATATGGCCTGTGTTTATAAGCATGTCTGTAAGTGTGATAAACATTCATTGAACCTTTGTGACAAAGTTTGAATGTTTGAATAAACTAGAAAGGTTTATTTAACCCAAAATGTTATTTCAAGTTGGGGAAAACTATTACCGACTCTGCTGAATCCAACAAACGGCTATGGTCCAAAAATGAAGTAAGAAATATAATGTACTAAATATTTCATTTGTACGTATTCAGAATTATAGTTTGTTTTGTAATTGGAAACACTTTGTTGTAAGATTTGCTAGGGCTCAATTTTAAAATTTATGTTCTCGATATCTGACCCTTAGTTGCTTTGCAGGTTTTGTTTGCTGAGACAGGTAATAGTAGTTTTTTGAATCAACTTGTTTTTCAGTTTGGTCAATGACTTTAAAATTTAAAATTTTCACAATGCTAAGTAAACAATGGATAAATTTATAAAGAAGGTGTATAAATTTCTCTATGTGGCAAGAGTAATTGGGAACTGGAAACTATTCTGTACTTGTCAAAATACTTTCTTCATCTAGTTCACAGGAAGCTAATTCCCCTTCTGCACAGAACAGGTGTCTCCCATCAATTTTTTGGGAATCTGTCATGTAAGGATTGTGTATGGTGATCTCAGTTGCAGTTGTGTCACACAACAGAAGCATAAGGCCATGGGAGCTGTGAAAACCATGTCCTGCAGGACAGAATTTTCTACATTGCATAAACGTTTTGGAACTCAGAGGAATGCGCTCTGCACAGAATAAGATGTATTTTTAAGTCCAGAGGTCTGTATTTGTAGGTTAGCTTTAGATAATTAGGCTCCATGAAGTTTATAATTTTCATACTGAGCAAATACCTGTTTAAATCTGATGGTAACATTAAAGCACAGATTAGAATTTTCTTATGCTGAAATAATATACTCTTCACAAATTAAGTCTTAATATCATACAATTAAAACCAAAGCATAATAATCTAAAATGCTCTCCTGTTCAATGAGTCTTTAAAGTGATTACAGGTTTCTTAGCCAACACATTGACCATGCCCACTGCACAGCTCTAACATATTAGCTAAAGAAAATTTATTATAGCTTTTTACAAAGCCATGCAACTTTGATTTAAAGTCATGCATTCTAATATGTTTTGACAAGTAAATTGCTTGCCTTTTTTCATTGATAGCCAACTATATAAATAATGCATGCATAGTAATAGCTAGAGCAATAATGTAAAAGTCAAGTAAGGAGACACATACAGCATGTTAATGACAACAGTGCACTACCTATTTCAAACAGGAAGGAAAATTAAACAACTGTAAAATATATGAAAGAGAAGAGTGCAATCCTTAAAAAGAAATTTTTAAATGACTGTGGTAACTGCCAAAGAATAATGGAAGGGTATTTATTAAGGCCCATCATAAACAAAGTCATTTTTGGCATCCCAAAATTCTTTCTCATCTCAGGTGAGGACTGACTCAGTGTGCAGAAGCTAAAGGATGAGGCATAGCAGATTTTAAGTCTGGAAGGATCCTCTCTGATTGCATAGTTGGATCCTTTGCACTACAACCTTAGCACTTCCCCAAACATCTCCACAGGAAGCTCCATGGCTTGACTAGGTATGGAGTCCAACAGGAAGCCTTCCAGTCTCCATTTGAAGATCTCAAGAGAATGAGACATCAATAACTTGCCAAAACAGGGGCTTATTGAAACAAATAAGATGGGTAGCCAAATCACTGTTAACTCTGAGTACTAGATGAGAATAAAACTACTTTTAATATACAAAACTTTTATTTTTTGTGATCTGTCATCCTTCATTGTAAGTAACCTTTCACATTTTGAACCAGTGGAATGAAATACTACAAATCTTTCAGAAGACCTTAGACATTTTCTGACATTTTCCTTTTTTCCATACCTTAGGGTCTAGCCACAGTGTCATTGCAATTTATTTAGATTTTAATGACTGCCATAATCAAGTTAGACAAGCATTGCCAATTCAGCGCTTTTCTTCTAGATACCAATCAGTTACAAACTTGCCCCAATTCTTTTGTGGCTGTTACTCACAAGATGCTCACTGAGTAGTATGGTCAAATTCTGAAGTAGTTTCTTTGGACGGACCATGTTCATGGTTAGAAACATCCTTACAGTGATGCTTCCTGAGAGCTAGGGCACTTGCTGACACAGGATACAAAATAATTCTATACTGTCACAAGCATTTAGAAGATTTTGTCCTTGTTAAGACTTTCAAATTTTTCTGAACCTATTGAAACACAATTTGGTGAACATTTGCACGCATTTCACAGAAAACTGACATGTTTCAGTTAAAAGTAACAGAAAATAACCTTTTTATAAGATACTATATATAGTATCAAGTGTTCAAGTGGATTGCTGTACCTGAGCCTTCTCTTCTTTCTGATAGACACAGATCCCATTTGGGACAATATTTCTCAGAAAAAATGCACCCAGCTCCAACTGGAATTCCCTATCCTGAACACAGCTGGGTTATACTAGAGTAAAACCAACAGGAAGATAAAGATGACACGTTTCTCAGAAACAAAAGCAGTAAAGCAACCCAGCCAATGTGTCCTAATTTTACAGTTTGCTTTGTCTCATTTGATCCATTTAGAATAATTCAGTTGCTATCAGATTGTATTGTAACCATGGGAATCCAATTCACTGCAAAAAGGTACATTTTCTGCACACTTTTCAAAAATATTTTGTATTTTTTCTTAATCTCAGGAAACACTTGGGCTAAATCATATATATAAAAATAACATTCTATCATTCACACTGTAAGGTGTGGTTTTCATGATGCGAATGTTGGTGTCAATTCTTTCCATAATTGGTTCTTCTTAGTAAGGGAATATAAAGGAAAGTGGTTTAAAATGCAATTATTTTTTAAATAACACCACAGATGCAGAGACATCATCTTTTGTTTTGTATTTTTAGTAGCTGCCAGCATTCGTTTCTGATCAGTTTATCAGCATGTAATTTAAATGCTCATATCTTCCCAGACAAACTGTATGATTAGCCACTTAAATACTCTCATTTTGTTCTTTTAAACAATTGTTATAAAGAGCAACTCTTTGCTATATCAGCAAATGATTTGAACATGAATTATGCAATATGTGTGCTATGGTTATAAATAATCAGAAAGAACTGATAGGAATGTTTAAAATATATAATTTTATTGAAATCATGTTGAAACACACATACAGCATGCCCTAATAATGCTATTTTAGTAGAAAGAATGCCTGTGCACTGCAAGCAAATAACTCATCCTTCCATCTGTCCATTCCTCCCTCCAACGGACAAGGAGCAGGATGGAAGGAAGTTCAAAAAGGCTCTTACCTGTAACAGCCATATGTAGCCCTAACATGGTAATAAAGTGAAAGAACATAAGACTATGTGATTGTTCTTAGAGGAATTAAATATCAGAGTTCTATATATGTCACAAATATGCTTCCAAAAATATTTGCTACCCTCAGTCAACCTTTGACCATAAGAGGGTTTGTGTGTGTATATCTGTGTGTGTTTTCACGTTTTCCTTCTCAGGATTCTCCTGAAAAGTTAATTTGAACATCATCAACTCTGCAGTTATTTTCAATTAATATTTATATTATTAAAGTATCCTGTAGGCTATGTCTACAGTAGCACTTTTCCCACCCTAAGTTTTTGACTGTTGCTAACTTTAAAATTGATGGAATTAATGAGACAGTGGAATACATTGTTGTCATGTTGTGGCCACATCAGGGGGCCATTTGTACTCTAATCACTACATTGTCTAATGTGCAAAAAACATTTTTTCTTGATATATTCAACAATAGACCTCATCATGAAACTACCTCAGCTTAACAAGATTTCTCTTTTGGATAATAGTGAAAGCAAGCTCTTAACACACTGACTTAATTATTAAGATTTTCTCTTCATCTAGCACTAAGCTTTTCTATTTTTTTTATGAGTAAGAGCTTGTTTTTGTAGTGCAGGCAAAATTTGCACAGTCACTATTTGTCAGAAGTATGTTTGAACAAAGGATGGAGTGAATTCTAAAGGGGCTTTATTGGTCGCTAGTCAAAAACTTGTAGCTTGGCAAGTTGAAAATATTTTTTTTTGCAGGAGCCTTTTGACAAGTGACAGCAGAACTGAACACTGATGGAAAAATTTTGTCTTTTCTAATTAAGTTAAAATTAAAATGACAAATGCTCAAAGATTTTTTTAACATAGCAAAGACATTTCAAAGTTTGTTATGTGGCCCTTGAGCTCACAAAAGTGAAATACTTTTAGATAATATTCCTAAAAATTAAAGACCTTGTAGTGAGATGAGAAGCAGGCGCTGAATTATCTCAGGATGGAAGACGACAGCTGGATAAGAGGCTACTGAGACTCACTTGGACATTAGCAAGATTGGGCTCTGAAGCAATTGAGAAGTTGTGATTTTGGAGGACCAAAGTACCCGTTGGCCAAACCTGCTTTCTGTGAAGGTCAAATAACCAACAAAATGCCTGTTTTCTTGCCAACAGTCATAGCATAGCTGAGATCAACTAAATTGCGTTTAAAGGATGCTTCTGATAACACTTATTTAACATTCTAAAGGTCTGAGAACATATGTGAAACCAATTGGCCAGAAAATGAAAATTGTAGCATGGCCAAAAGGTTTTATTGCAATGGCAAACCAGTGAATGCAAAATGCTCTTCGTAAAGTGGCAAAGCCCTTTGGAGGTGTTTAAGAAGCCTCCCATTCCTTAGCAAAACGGGGAGGGGGAAAGGGGGGGAAGAAAAAAAAAGAAATGAAACAAACTGAACAGTCATAAGAAGAAGAAAATTTTCATATTGATCTGCTGACGCAATGGAAGGGATGGAAAATCTCAGGAGCTCGCTGTACCAAGGAAGAGAAAAAAGGGGTACATTTTGGGTAACACGTCGAGGAAGAAAAAGAATGTAGAAATGCATCTTTTCTTACAGAATACACAGAGTCCACTGAAATGTAGACATTGTCACATTGATGGTGCCTGCACTTTAGAAATGTGCAGCAACCATGTTAGGTGTGTTATGCAGAGGCTGTTCAGAACCTAAAACTGTTGCAGAAGTGTGTCATTGCAGCTGAGTTGGTAAGTGCTGCTAGATTACTTTATGCCCAAATTACTTTCTCAATATAGTAGCATTTCGTGGCTTTTTGGAGAATTTCTGATTACATACCACAAAAAGCTGCTAACTTTATTGCATTTGAGACATTATGGTCTTCATTTCCATGAAGTCATTCAGCATAAGGGATTGAGTAGCAGTTTAGGACTGTGGCTGAGACACAGCTCTGTAAAAAGCTGCCTTGCAAAATTCACAGTTGTTTCTCAGTTGCAAAGCAAGCATAAATGAAAGTAACACAAAAGATACATTTCAGAGGGGAAACAAAATTTGTGTGGACAGTTTGGCATTGTCTTGGAAGCAAGGTGGTCAGTGAATTTGAAGTGTCCATTTAGAGGAGGTGGCAAATCCTTAAAAATACTGCACCTGGGAAGTCCATTATGATAGCAATAGCATGGCTTCATTTAGTATTATCCACCTTGGGGAAATTAAGGGCATGAGTCAAGCCCACGAGGAACTGAGTCGCTGTTACTGAAAAATCTAGATGTTTCTGTGGTAGATCTTAGACAACTGTGTTACTCATCTGGAGTGAGCTTTGTAGTGCAACTGGCTGGCAAGTCATCCTAGCATGCAATAAATTTCACTGAAGAAAGCTGTCTTCCCACTGAGAAGAGCTGTTGGAAAGTTTTCTTTAAAGTTGACACAAAATCCTATGAAAGCTTTAACCAAGATTTCTCCTTATTAGCTGGTAAAATATTAAAATTCACACATAGCGTCCTTATATTAACCCATGTTAAATATACTAAAATATTCGTTTTAAGTATTATTGTATGTGGTATTATGAAAGCCGCCCCTCTCTTATTCTCAAGGATTTGAACAGGAACTGTACTACCAGAATTCCTAGTTTACTATGAAAAGCTGGCAGCAGGTGAACTCTTTTGATGTTTCACTAATTGTTAAGCTATGCCATAGCTGAAACCAATACATTCTTTTGAGGACGGTAATGTGTAATTCTGTGCTGCTGACATAATTTCAGTCAGTAAACCGATAGCGCAGACAGTATGGTCTATTGAACACTTTCTAGAAGGTAGCTCTAGCACTGAAAGAATAAGAAAACACCAAATAGTCAAACCAGAATTATAGAATCATAGATTCATCTAGGTTGGAAGAGACCTTTAAGATCATCAAGTCCAACCATCGACATAACACTGTCAAAACCACCACTAAACCGTGTCGGTAAATGACTTATTATTTTATTATTAATAATTTTTATTATTACTACTACTATTTAATGTATCAATATAATCTTCAATATGTACAAATCCACAAACAAACAAACAAAACCCCAAACCAAAAAAAACCACAAAACCACAAAACCAAAACCATGCAAAAATCCCCAGAAAACATAGCTGGATGAAGGGGAGGAAAAGGATCATTGCTTCTAACACTTTTAAATCCAAAGGGGATGTTTTTAAAGAAAAAAATAACAAGCCAGGTGGCACTCTATGCACTTGTACACTTTGATTGAAGATCAGAGTCTTTGTGTTTAATTTCTTATTATTTGTCTTTCAGAGGTAATATAGTCTGTGCTGGCAACTGTTTCATTTGACAACTTAATGTAGTCTCCATAGACCTACTTCAACAGTGCTTTGTTGTGATTTGACAGTGTGGGTGTCATCCCCAATGACATACACAGCCACTGCTGAGTCTGCATTTTGACATTTAAGTGGGCTCAGCTGTGAATAGCTATCGAAGATGTTTATTTGTATTCACATTCTATTTTGACATCGTATTTTTTTATTAGGTCCAAATTCTTCCCTAAGTAGGTTATTCCCAAGCAGGGAGAAAAAAGTTCTTTGCTTTTGATATAAAATTTGATCTCTATTGGAGAAAATATAACTAGTTTAGCATTTAAAAAATACTGAGCTTTAGTATGAGAAGAGAATTATTTTCTGTTAAGAACAAGTTTCCTTTTAACATGAAGAATGTGCAACACCTTAAAATGAACATGTGGGTTTTGATTCTGCTTTAACATTTGTGTATACCCAGAAAAGTCAGCTGAAGTCAATGCCATTATCAGAATTAAAAATAATTTATGTCATCACTGAGGTCCATAATGCCAAGCAAAATGCTTATTATTATACAGGGAATTAGCATACCCCAATATCTATCCATACATATCTTTACATGTAAATATCATGTACATCTATAAGTATATGTGTGCATCCATCTCTCTGTATGGGTATATTATAGTACAATGTGGGTTCAGAAAGGACTTCATTAAGAATGATTGTGAATTCTAAATTCTTGTTTCTTCTGAGAAAGAAAAGAAACCATGAATATTCCATCTAGGAAGAGTCTATAGAAGTCTCATGCTACAAATATACATGTGCATAGATCAATACTGTTAGTGTATCTTCCAAATGTGACATCCATCAGCTTCAGAGTCTAGACCTCAGAATGCACCTATGTCTGCTAATTTCCACCAGACAGTTCCCTTTTCTTGTCTGCAGGCATAAAGTCCAAGTTTTTTTGTTTGATGTACAGAAATAATCTAATGAAAATACAGTTTGTTAATGTAAGGGAAGCGAGATACTTTGATTCAATATTCTATGGAAGAACAAAACATTTTTAGCACAATAAATATAATACATGTGTTTTTATCTATAAACACAAATGTACTTTTATGTGGGGCATATGTTTAGAAATAAAAGTTGGGTTTTATGTATGCCTTTATATTTTCTTCATGTTTGTCTAATAATCTTAAGTTTATGTTATTTACTCGGTGTTTTCCGAAATACTGAAACATTTGGGGCAGGAGGGGGAGAAAGAGAGAAAGATAATGTAAAAATGACAGAGTAATTATCTCAAGAATAAAATCTACCACGGCCCATCATTATCACCAATTTCTTTTGGATTTACTCAGCAAAATTTGACAGTTCAAATCACTGAAAGAAGTGGTGAGAACTGAGGTACTAATTCTTCAACATCACGCATATTGGCGTCAGTTTCTCCTGCCAGTAATTACTTTTCAGCACGGGAAAAGAATCACCACTGTAATTATGTGATGTATGGTTTAGTGAAAGCTATTTGACCTCCCTTCAAATTCTATCAGCTGAAAGTCCATGCAGACCAGCAAGTAATCTTTCATGAATGTGCTCTATGTAAATCAAAACCTATTGGATCTGTGTCTGGTATTAGCATTGCAGCAACAACATGTATTGTAAGTCTCTAGAGAATATAGCAAAGTATCCATTACTTCTGGGGACTGAGAAGGGAGAACTTTCTATTTTCTGTGCTACTCTGTTGACAGAAAGTGGAAAGTTGCCAGTAATAATCCCAATTCAACAGAGGAATTTTGCTACGTGCAGAAATTATATTCCTAATAATAAGAAGAAAGAGACATCTATTTTCTTGCCACCTTATGTGGTTTTTGTCCCTGACACCTGTTGTCTAGAATTGCAACTAGCATTCTACTGTGGTTTGGAGTGTATCTCAAAGGGGAATTGAAGCAGCGTCTGATCAACACCAACTATTGAGTAAGTTGGTTCTGAATATATCATTCAGCTGTGGTACCTAGCTATATGGGTAAAAAAACCCAAACCAACAAAACACTAAACTTTCAGTATGATTTTCAAATATATCCTCTGGATGTTGAAGTGCCTTAATGGGCAGTACCAACAATATCATGTCACAAAGAGAAAAAAATGCTCCCATTTGTTATCTGTTGATGTACTGACAATGATAAGCTTTATTACTTGCAGGAGTCAGTTACTAGAAAACTCATGACTAAGCATTTTGGGAAGCAGAAGAATCTTTAATTTTTGTTGTGGCCTATATGGGCTCTGATGGGACGAGTACAGGTTGCTGGCAGGGGGAGGTAGTGGACCATTCCAGAAGGTTCCTATCTGGCCATGGCCGCACCTCCAGCAGGTCTGTAAACCACTCTCTTTATAAAACTCTGTCTTAGCTTCACAGGCAAGGCCTGCAACATGCAGAGTAAGAAGCAGCAACGAGGTCCAAAACAGACCATGCTGTTACCTGAGGCAAAGTCCCAGAGTAGAACAAGAGGTTTCTTGTACATAGACTAGTAACCAAGAGGCAATGTCTCTCACTCACAGTGCATTGCATCACCTCTGGTTTGCTAAAGAAAATTTAAAAGGCCAGACAAAAGTGGTGGAAGAAGAAGAAAAGTACCAACCTACCTGAAACACTATATCACCTTTACTAAGAACTTTTGACATGGTGAATACCTAGAAGTTTGCATTTATCACAATCAAAGGCTGTATAGGCAGGAACACATTATTTGGAGAGTTTGTTGGGAACATCTAGCAGCAGTACAACGGAGGTTTTCTAAAGGAGTCAGGGAATGAATTTTTCTTTCAGGCGGAAGAGATTCTTGCTAAGCAAAGTAATTTTTTGAAAAGCAGCGTTAAAAACTGAGACTACTTTTTTTTTTTNCACTTAGCTCTAATCTCTGGAGGCAAAACCAGGAAGATATTTCCAAAGTTTTAATAACCTTTCAACCACTGGTCTCTGTGGTTCTAACAGCCTGTTTGACAGACTGCAGTAGAAAGGTGAAATTCTATGTGGGATACATGGGCCTAAGAAATGCCAGATTGAACATAATGAAAATGAAATCCTGAGCCCCAGGAAGCCAGTGAAAGTCATGTCATTAGGTCCAGGATTTCACAGTTGTTCTCATCAACCACTTTATTTGCCATCTATACAGATATGTGCACCACGTACCCACACATCCTGCATGACTGCTGCTTTAGAGACTTTTTAAGCCAAGAGCTGGACGTTAAAAGAAAAAGGGTTACTTACAGTAGGATTTAGTCTAGTTTGACTATTTTGTTTTGTGTATAGGAAGACAAAATTTTAACATCTCCAAATGGTGTGGAAAAACAGACATTCCACAAATATCATAAATGTCTTGAAAACCAGCAAATATATTACAAGTTTTCCTTGAGATACCTCATTCTGTGTGACTCTCTCATGGGTAAAATAGTCAACAAATATTTTAGAAATGGTAATATTTTAAAATACTAGGATATTTGTAATTTTCAATTAGAACTTCTGTTGCCATCCAACAGCCATTTAAGAGAAAACACATAAAGGGGAAAAACAAAGTCATACTGCAGGGTCGGAATAACAGGTTTGGTTTGTTGTCCGGCTTCAGCTTGGTGATAGAGCAGAGGACTTCCCTCAAGAGCACTGCTCACCTGATGAGCACCCCTTATGATCTCTTTGGCAGTTCTTGGGTTCTTCTTTTGGTACAAGGTACCAACCTTGTATCTACGTCTTTTGATCCCAATCTCTTTCCAAAAAACCAGCCTGCTCTGCATTACTTTTTCCCCATTGTTTTTGCTCCATCTATGTGTCAGATGAACCCTCCCAGATAAAAGACTTGCATCCTTAGTTTTTACATCCTTACTTTTCATGCCTTTATGGTATGGTTTTGTACACCCCTCGGGTGAGTGCTGACCGTTACATACACACCTTGGTTTGGTGAATGTGGAAACAACCATGGATGGGAACCATTAGTTCACATTATGGCGAAACACCCTTTATATAGATGCCACTCTCATGCCAGGATTTGGTTTCAGACAGCCATTTTTCACTGACACACCCAAGATCTAGCAAAATCTTGCTAGCAAAGGTATTAGAATGCAGGAATTCTGTCCTCTTTGTACAGATGAGCTTTTTGAGTACACACTGATTGACCAGTTCATCTAGCGGTTCACCACCTCCTTCCTGTTTTGTAAATGGTCTCTGTATCCTGGTCAGGTCATCTGGAAAATAGAGACAACGTACACCTACTTTGCAAAGTTGTCCGATGATGTTTTAAAACTGTGCTGAAAGTGAAAATGGCTGTCAGTTAATTAAGTTAGGAAACAATTGTTTTCTCTCCCTTAATTCCACTTTCATCAATAGTCAGGGTTTTTTTGTCCTGTTTTGCATCTTGAAGTATTATGGTTGAGGATGTCATCCAACTGCATACCAACATTTCAATGCCATCCTTTATTGCTTTGAATTACATTTTCCAGAAATGTGTTTGCTGTCTCTGTCCTATGATTTAGAGGTGATGTTCTCTCTTCTCACCATTGTCCCGTATCTTATCACTTTCAATCCCCATTCCTGCTCTGTGGCTGTGATGGGACATATCTGCCTTATGGCTTCTGCCATTTTATAGCATAATGTGTCTGTTTGCATCCTGTCCATCATACACAGGAATATTGTATTTCCAGTCAACATGTGTCTTTTATTCAGGTTTTCTATTCAGGTATTCCACTCAAAGCATTTCTTAGGTAATGAAAACAGGAAAATCCATTTGATTTCAATGGGAAAATAATTATTCCAGACCTCCTGGCTTATCCCAAGAAAGAACACCACATATTCTATTAAGGAACACTATTAACATAGTCAGTATTCTTGGGAAAGAGATCTTTTATCGAGAAAATGAGATATTTTATTACTTACAGACTGTTACAGTGTAGCTATGGAATACTATGGAAGCTTCTGATAGTTTTATGCCTTTTTTAGGTACGCAAGTTCCAGTGTAACTAATCAGAAAGTCATCTAAGCTGAATGGAACTTGACATATTTTTGGTTCGTGTTGCCTGATGTGGTTGCCTGAAAGTAAGAAGAAATGTTTGCTGAAATACCCTTCAATCCTGTATCTTATTTTAAGTTAATAAATCACGTGGAATTTGCAGTGGAAATATTAACATAGTTAATATATTTTAAGCAGCAACACCTTATTCCCTCTATGCACTTTGTGACAGTTCCTTTCATCAGCTCTTGAAACTCTTGGTAACTCACAGTTGTTTCTGCAACAAACTGATGAAGGTGTGAAACGTATAAGAAAAAGGAAAGTCCTGACCTAGCATCTCCCAGAGATGAGAAGGGACATCCTTCCTCTAATTAAATGCACCCTTAGCCCATGTGATGTAAACCAATTAATATTTTTTTTTCACTGACCATCTCCACTCTTTTTGAATGTTAAGGAGCCTTTGACATCCCCAACTAATTAATTTTTCTGTTTTTCCCCCAAAGCTCATTTTTATTTCAACTTGCTGTTGACTTCCACTTCTGATCATCATGACCCTGGTGTCTTTCTTCAAAATTAATACTAAAAAAAAAAGAGGACATAGCAGGAAAAAGGGCTTATCAAGAAGACTAATTATTTAATATAACTGCACAATATCAAAACTTATTATACAAGTGTAACATGTTAATTAAATTCTTCAGCAAATGAAGAATCTATCTGTGTTAGGTCCAGCACTTCTGTTACAGGATCTAAAGGTACAAAATACAGCCCATGTACTTTAAGGACTGATTCCATTTGAATTTGTGTGTACATAGCGTTTCTACGTGGCTCAGAAATCTCATCTAATGTAAGGCAGCTCAAATTAACTTACATCAGTAAAACTGCATCCAGTTGCACCATGTCTGAATACACACCCAGTTTCCCCAAAATGGTTTCTTACATTAAAAACATAAAATTATTTAAGCTGGGAAATAAATTATCTGATTTGCTACATACTTAATTATAACATAGGTTGTGGCTATGTTCCCATGCCTATATAAATAGAGGTAATGCATGTCCATTTCTTCACTGGGGCTGAGAGGGCATAGTTAGGAAAAAAAAGTTTTCCTGGCTATGGGGTTTTTTGCAATTTATCAGCATCTTCACTCTGTGCTTTCCCTTTTTTGTGTGTTTTTTTCTGCTGCATGGTCTCCTACTGGTGGGTCACACTATCTTGCTTACTGGTTTATTTATCATCAGGGCTGCTTTCCTTTGAGAGTCAGTAACTGGAGGTATTCAGCAACAGAAGGGCCTTCTCTGAACCAAAGCATTGTTTATTTAAGCACTGAGAACAAAGTATAAGCTGGAAAAAAGGCATTTCAAAGCAACCAACAGTGTAAACATATGTCTATTTTACATAAACTCCTCCAGAAGACGTTACAGTCTGCTCAGCAGGCCTGTTTTGTTCGGACACCCTCAGGAGATCATTGAACATCAGTCTGGTTTCCTGCTACTCAACAACCATTACTGAACTCTTGAGAATGCTCTTTTTAAAACTGCTACAGCCCTGTAGATTTCTTAGTTTCCAGTTCTAGCTTGTACAAATATTTATTCTCAGCAACCCTCAAGCATTTTGAAAAAAGTGGTACTAAACTGAGTTTTGAGCCTCTCTGTTTTGTTTTTACTTTTTATTTCTCTACCTTGCCCTTGCTACCCACTTAGGAAATAATTAGGGCACAGCTGATCATGGGCATACTAGTGACTTAGTCAAGGTTAGTCCCTAAACATAGTCCAAGCTCTGCATCAGCTGCTCTTTATAGATTAGCTTTTTTTTTTAAAATGGAAAAGATATTTGCTGCTAATAAAAATAAATAAAAAAAAAATTATCCAGTAATTTATTACTGAAAGTTAGACTTACAAAGTAACTTACATGCTTCCCAGCCGCCTGAGACCAGCACCCAGGCACTGCTGAGATTCCACAAATGACATGTTGTTGTCTGACATTTGACAGCTTCAGTGTTTATGCTCCCATTATGGTAATGGACACCAAGCCAGTGTTTTCTGCAGGGTCTAGAGAATAATTTACTTGCTGTGTGCACATGTGGCCCCAGCTCTCACCTTGAGGATGGTGGGGTTCAGCCACATCAGAACTTGATAAGTCCTCGGAATAATCTTTTTGAGTCTCATCTCCCCACTGCACAGTGCAGAGGTAACACGTATTCCAGCACTAAGCCCAGCACCATGACACGTGAAATCAGGGAACACACAGCCAAATCTACAACTGGCACTAAAGCCTTTGGTGGGGACAGCTATTCCCAGTCATGCAGACACGGGCGTATGGCAACATGGGCTGCGCATGAAAAGCAACATGTAGGAGAGAGCAAGAACACCAAGGCACCACAGCTGGCCTGTGGTCTAATTCCGAGATAAGTGATGAGGGTTTGCTGCATGACTGTATGTGCGGCGCAGCCCTCCTTTTTGCACTATGATTTGTGATGCTCAGCAAGTTCTGTAAATACATGCCAGAGTTATGGTGCATTCACGTGCCTGCACAGTACCCCTGAGGGGATTCCCCTGGCTATCCCCAAACTCAGAAAGACAGGCATATTGGCAGTCAGGGCTTCATGCCAAAAGAAGTGTGTGGCATGGCATGGCCATTTTTCTGTTTCAGACATGCAGCAATTGAATATTATCATCTTGTTAGGTTTAATTTGATAATGAATCACCTATTTTGCTCTTCTCTGGTACAATCTCTGTTGCACTGTATATGCACATGTGCACACAAGTGCATACGTGCACACATGTCAACAGGTCTACCCCAAAATTTTCCGAGATCTCCACAAACTAAAAAATTGTTATAGTCCACATAACACAGATATGCCAGACACCTCAGCATATTTTAAGCAGCACAAAGTGCCCCTTTTAAGAAAACTTACTTTTATCTCAACTGTGAACCTGAGGAAACATTTCCTAAACCTCGCTGACTTCACTGGCCATAATCACAAGGGAGCATAGCTATCACAGAATTCACATGTACTGTAGATAAAGTTAAAATCCCATAACAGATCACCTTAGTTCCTTCTTGCATTAAAATCCTCTAGACTTACTCATTGAGTAAGCATCTGCAAAACCACATGCATTCTTCATTACATGTGCTGCTCCTGAAAATATTTTTCAGCCACAGATTTTATCACCTAGAGTTGTATTTCTTACATACTATAGATAAAGATATTAATTAGATTTCAAGATAACTATTTTAAAAATGAAAAGAGTTTTCTCCAGGACATAATTACATGAGAAGTTTATCAGATAGCCAGTCCATTATAGATTGATATTTATTGCATTTCATACATTTTTTGTTAGCTATTTTATAGAGCTAACATAGATGTACCAGCTTATTAGGTAGAACTTGATTAAAAGTCTTACAGCTTTAACAACTGCCTTTTTCGACGTGACCTTTTTCACAAAACTATGTTGAATTATAGTAATTAAATTAACATTGTACTATTGCTTACTGAATCTTCTATAAATTTTCCACTTTTTTTGATGTGACATTTAGGTCAGACAAACCAGCCTCCAGTCACTCAGCTCAACCCCTTTAACCTTTTTTTATATTAACACAACATTGACTTTCTTTCATTTTTCTAGAATTTCTCAGTATTTCAAGAATTGTTAGCAATTATGATAGAAGACTAGAGTTCCCCTCAGTTAACTCTTTTAATGTTTGGGGTTTTTTTTAGTGCAAATAACTATGCGGTTGAAAAATATTTATGTCCTTGACAGATGATTTATACATCCTTTGGTTACTAATAGAGCAGAAAGTAGTTCATCATCTTCTTGTCATGTGTTCCATTTCCATGCAAACAGAAAATAGATCAAACGTCACACATTTTTATCTTTTTATGTTGCCGATGGTCTTATATTTCTGTCTGGAAATGAACATTCACTATTTTTTCGACATCTTTAACTCCCGAAGGACTTCTGAAATTCTTCCTGTTAGCCCAGGATACACCTAACAATGAAGATTTTTTGGTTGTGGTTTTGGTTTAATTTTTTTTGTTTTTAATGACTTTCAACCTTCTTTAGCTTTCCCTTACTAAACGAGTGGCTAGAGTTAGTCTTTACCATTGACCTGTGAGGTGCTATTATGCCTTTTATCGATTGTGGCCCATTGTGCCCCCTCTCTCAGGCTCTGAGGTAGCATCACTTCAGCACTCATGACTTATTCCAGTCATTCAGCTTCACGGGTGCAATTAATTGGCTTAGCAAAGGAAGAAACTACACCATGATATATGCAACATGGACAAGAGTGGCCATACTTGAAAATGACATCTGCTTTGTAACTTCTATGAGTCACCACAGCATTTCAAGCAAACTAAAATTAAAGTCAAGCAGGTACCAAACTGCTAAGATTTGTATTGATGTAATGAATATTCTGATTTTATATATCCAACCTGTTATAAATTGTTTATTTCTAATACAGTATGAAGAGAAATGTAGAATTTTCTAATGAGTGTGTTTTTCTTTCAAGTCAAAAAACTGCAGCAGAAGACTCAGGACCTAAAACTTCATCTTGTCCAAGATATTTCATTTTCCCCTTTTAACAATCTGAAACTCAATATACTGCAAATAATAGCAGGGTACTTTGCATTGCTGCCTCAGGTAAGGTGATGAGTTGGTTAATTAAGACTTCGCAGTTAGGCAACAACAGTTGAGCTCATGAAATTCCCATATAAATACAATTTATGTGAGTTCAGTGACTCTTTGCAGAATAATTTTCAAATCTACTTATGATTTCTACCAGCTGCTATTCTCAGAATGTGTCAATATTAAATGTAAGATCACTGAGAATTACACTTGGTAGCCCAGCTTTTATGCACAACTTATTTAGTTCCTTATAACTGTTGTGTGTTCAAACATAATCTGAGAGAATTGTTTTTCAGTGACCTTTGTCAGCTTGTTCTGGCTGGAACTGTGCCTCCTGGGAGTGATCAACCGTGTCACTGAATGCCCCCCAGTCAGTCTGATAAAAAGCTATTTGTTAAGTGCTGAAACCACTTTCCTTCCTTGCCTCTAAGGCCAAGAATAGAGGAGGAAAAAAAAAGACCCTAATGCAAAATTAGCTGCTATGTATGATTCCCATCAAGATGGGGAAAGAGAGACATTGATTGAGACATGTCTGCAGTTCATTAGCATTGTTTGTCTTTGAGAAAGTTCTTGTCGGTCTGACAGATGAAGAGACATTGCTGAATGAAGAGAAAATGAAGATAACTGTGGTAAAAATAGAAAAAAAATAATGAAGGGCATGCTGTTAAAACTAATTACATTAAGATTGATATCACTTAGCCAAAGAATGTTATCTCATCTCCCAAAAGCACATGATTGCTCATACACCATGAGCTTCCTGCATTTTACAGTCATTAATAAATGATGCATAAATGTTTGATTTCAGTGTTCCACTTTTTGGTAATCAAAACAGATTAGCAATTTTGGGATTGGAGAACTCATTCTGTACATGGGTGATATTACACACCCTCTAAAACAAGCTCTCCATGAGAAGATACATTTTCACTGAACCTACACTCATGCTTTGGAACTTTTACAGAACAAAGCCTAGGTAAAAAGGAGAAATGAATATTCAGTCTTTAAACATGTTGATCTCTAGGGACTGTGGCTACAGAACCAATACATAATGAATAAACAAGACCAATAACAGTGCCCATTAAGAACCTGTCCATAATTATAGCCTGTTTACTTTGGCTTATTGCTTATCCAGATTTCAATTTGCTTGACTGTAATTCCACATGTAAAGTGAAATAACTTTATCTTTGTTTGGGTGGGGTTTTTTTCTGCTCTTTGAAACAGCACTACATTACATTACAATTATTTCCAAGATCAAAACTTGGGGAAGGGTATTGTTTCGTCCTTGATACGCAATCCTGTGACTTCTTCTGAAATAAGTTCTCTGGGTAGTCCAGTTCTTTGAAATAGAATCTTGACCTGTCAGGGATATAGAATTTTGCCATTCTCAGATAAGCATGCGCAAATTCGGCCTTGTTGCAAATGCAGATTTTAGGAACCTGACGACTGCGCCAATTTGTTGCGAATGTTAATTTATGGATCCTACACAACTTTGAGGTAGCAGCAATTTAAGATTTATGAACACAGGACTATGTTGTGTGATTTTTAACAATACTTAATCATCAGCCAATTATCAGTGTGATTTAACAAAACTTGCTATAATCAACACAGTGACTTAATTAAAGATTCAACAATGGCAAGGTTCACACAAGACTTACAACAGAGTTTCCTAATCAAATCACACACTTACACACACACACAGACATAGAGGTTAACCTATATAATCAAGGTGTTTCTCCTGCAAACAGTAGTAAGTTATTGGTACAAATGATCTTTGAACCTCATAAAATCTAATTGCAATGAGTTACTCACTACTCTCCTTCATCAGCGTTTCTCAGCAGATGATCTTTGAACCCTTCTTCTTCTTTGGCATCTGTCAACGAATGATCTTTGAAATCCTCGTGAAATCTACCCTGAGATGCATCCCAACTCAGGGGGAGATACTGGGTCACAGCCTGCTGTGATCCTAGTGAGCTGAAAGGTTCTCACTTGTTATCATTATTTATATGGTCGCAAGATGATTGATTTTGGTCGGTGTTTTTCCACTTTTGGTCCCAATTTTTGTCAGGTAATTCTGGTACCTTCCAGATTGGACTGTGGTGCAGGCAGCAGGTATGGTTAGCAAGTGCTTAGTTATCCCAACTTATTGTATATTTAACCAGGACAAGAAAGTACCAAATTTTCACAACTCTCTGCAGTTGTAACCAAGACAAAACCACAGTGCTGTGTTGCCCTGACATCACAGTGTGGCCCAGGGCTGGCGGCTGCACCACCACAGGCCTACACATACATTTTTTAAAAAACACTGCCCTCAGGAATGAGTTCTGCTCCTGACTCTGCCATCCATGTACACCAAACTCCTCACTTTTAAGTATGAAGGGAGTCTTAAGGCCACAGTTACATACTATGCAAATGTTAGCAGTGACTCTGGCCTGAGGAAGTCTTGCCTGCCTGACTACATCCACGAATGGTCACTTTTTTCAATCCATGTCTTGTGGCCATACCATCAGTTGTATAAATTGGATGTCTAAAATAATCCAAGTTCTTTAAAAAAAAAAAAAAAGAAGAAAAAAGAGAAGGAAAGTAGTAAATAAAGTATAAGATCCCTGTTGGAAATTGAAAATAAAAATAACGGTCAGTCTATTCTGCACATTGGAAAAAGAAATGTTTATGAGCCTATAAGTACCTATTATACTGTATGTGCAAGATGAAAGAAGAATAGCAGTTTAAGTAACTCAGCCTAATTTCATACTTGCATGATTTTTTTTTTGATCACTGTTGTGTCATCATTTTGAGTACAAGGTATAATATCCACCATGATTCATACTGAGGTTGTACAAAAGTCAGGGGTTACTAGCACTTCTCTTTTGTTGAATATTCATACCCATAGGTGTGCCAAACAAAACCTGTCCTGATATCTATACAATGCATAATCATATAAATCAATGCATTATATGTACACGTACATATACCTATAGTTGCGTCCATATACTATCATGATTACAGCGTATTATTTGCTTGTTTTATGATAGCCCCTAGGCTTTTCTCATCTGCTGTCCAGGCCCCTGACACCAGCAAAAGTTCATGGCCTATCTGAGTTTTATGGATGATACTTATCTAAACACGCTAAATATATTACTCTTCCCCTGCAGCATGAAAGAAGGCCTAACTGTAATTATCTCTGAGGCATCATCAAGATACATTTTAGAAAGAATAAACCATAAATTTATAAATCACTTGTTGATAAGTGAAGAGCTTAGGCAGACACTTCTACACAAGCAGTATGTGAAATCTGCCAGTTAGATACAGATTTCCAAGCCTATGCATAAAAAAATGTTATTATTCTTCTGGCAGTCTAAAGCATAACGAAGATAATCAATGCTTAAACCAAAACCACTCCACTCAATATCTAGGGCTCAAAAAATGCAAGAAGAAAATCTGAAAGTATCATTCTCCAAGCACTTTGCCTACACTGCGAATTAGAAATGCATGCACTTCCTGCAGCCAGAAAACAGTTTAATTATGAGAGCTGAACACAAAATCTCCCATTGGCACAGATTGGCTTTGAAGTGTTATCACGTAAGTGAGGATTTTGAAAATACCCTTGACCAGTTTTTGTTGAAAATATATCACACTTCTATTTGTGTTAGCCTTAACCGTGTATCATGTCACTCCCTTTCATAGCATTAGAAAACCTGATCACAGTTCCAGAGTATTAAACTAATCATGCATATTTTATGCAAACATTAACCTTTAGTGTTAATCCAACAGCATTAAACCAAACCTATAATGAACCATAAAGGTGGTTTATAACATACTGTGGTTGCCTTTTATGAGTATTTTCATTTCTCTCAGCAAAGTGGTTTAGACCTTAGAAAGAAATACTACCCAGATTTTTACAGTGGAACTTTATGTAAATAATACTTGGGCCCTTTTCTGAAACAACTGAGTTGTTATTTTACCTATAAGCAAAGTAGATGAACTTTCAGAATAATTGATTCCAAAAACTTTAGTACCTCAATAAAAATCAACATTGTTAAGCTCCTTCCTGTGAGCTTTTTACATAGGCAAATTTTTTGTTTAATTGAATGTTTAATCTGTCTTGTTGCAGTTCATTCTAATAAAAAACAGTTGTTCCTGTACAGAACCTTTCATGTTGCACATCCCAAAGCACTTTACAAGATATGCACATTTCATATCAATCATGAAAGAGATAAATTAAATGCATAAAACAGAAACACAAAACTAAATTAAAACTGTTGTGAAATGTTGCAGTAATACAATAGGACTGATCAAACCATGAGAACTGTGATTATCTAAGGAGCAAAATAATACTGGAATATTATGACTGTGTCCAGCAGCTAAACCTCTACATCATTTGACCTATAGATTTATATTAGAAAACAGCTAATAGATAAACAATATTCATGTTATGATTACATTAAAACCTGCACAATAATTGTAACCAATGACATCAACAGAAAGAGTACAATAATATTGATATTTTAACTCATTCTGCTGAGGCAGTAGCATGCCTTTCAGCATCACAATGCTGTGAAGAGCTCACAATCATTTGTAAAAATTTCAGTGCTCCTGAGAAGTACTATTCCAAACTTACAAATGGGAAAAGGAGGAAGACATGTAATCTTAATTTTTTTCAGGGTCAGACAGAAAGTCTATAACCTAAAAATTGCACGTAAATCTCAGACTAGGAAAACCTTGATTTATTATGTCAGTTTCCACACTGAAATTAATAGGAAGTATTTGAGGAGAGAATGGTGAGAATGGGTAAAATATTTTAAAACATAGAAGTCTGACGCCCCCCTCAAACAGAATAGCTTGAATGAAACCTTCCTAGGAACTTCATTGTTTTCAGGGTTGATTTTGGCTCAGTACTATTAAAATAAACAAAAATATGTCTCCAAAATTTCAGTTAATCGAAGTAAAATCCACTGTCAATGAATATTTTCTATTACTTCTTCTGAAACACAAAAGAGCCTAATTTGAAGAGCAGAAGATATATCAGACATCTCAAGTAAAACAAGACCTCCACACTTCCAGACATAGCCAGACTGGAAATACCCATCTCACTGTAATGGTAGTCAAATTGGCATTGAAGTAAACTAGTTTTCCTCTAAACAATGGCAAAGCTGGGACACAGGATGCTTCCTTTATATTCTGTAAAATATCTCTTTTACCTTTAAGTGATGCATTAACAAGTTTCTTCAAATGTTTTCTTTTCTTATCTCCTTCATAATTGTCAGCTTCCCTAAAGATTCCCTCACATAATTGATGTCCACATGTAATTTTGAGGTTTAGAAGTCCAATACTATATTTAAAAACATTGAAAAAGTTCCTAGGTAGAAAGGATTAATGTTGTGGTGAAATGAAGCAACATCTCAAACAGTTTAAACATTTCTTAGAACCTTACTTCCACAACTGGCCAATATATAAATAAATACTCTGTCTCTAGGATAAGACCTCCTGATGTAAGGAGAAATGACATTTCCAAGAAGAGGAAAAAAAAAAAAAACAAAACAGGGCAGCAACTGGATTAAGGATCTTCGTGAAGGTGTAGCAAAGAACAGAAGCAACAACTTTATTTCTGATGGGGTCTTTTTTCTGATGGGTTTTTTTTCTCTGTGACTTGTGCTTTGGACTTCTAAGTGAACTTCAATGGTGTTTGACACTCTGCTTCAGTTGTTCTTCAACTTATAGCTGCAGTCCTGCCCCAGTTCCTTTGGTCCTTCAGTCCACTTCAACCCTTTACCTAAATCCTCCTCTGCTCTTTGCTGTAGTTGTGCACGTCAGCTGCTATGCTGCTTCAGTTTCCTCACCTCCTTTGAGGTTGTAAGCTGTTTTCCTGGACTCAATGATAAATTCTAAAATTATAGAAAGTTGAGTTTAAAGGTGAATTACTGGTTTGAAATAAAGCTATGTTCAGTGTGAGACTGTCAAAGTAAATGACCTCTTTGAGTAACATAAGATTTTTAATAATATTGGATATTATCAGGTATCTCACTGACACCTTAAATTAGCAGTTAGGAATATCCATAATTTAATCAGGTAAAGTGCTTTGATTTATTACCAAATTTGCTTGAGAACCTAATTCTGTGACCCTTGAAGAGATTGTATGAAGACTGAAGCTGAAACTTCATGTCTAAACCACAGGTACTGAATTTCCTATATCTCAAAACAAAGTTCAAAAGATAAGATCTCAAGGTAAAGTAAGCTTATGGTCCAAATTTAATGATAAATTATTCTAAAGTCATTATTAGATATTAGATTATTTCCTGTGAAATATAGTTATTCTAAATATCACTTAAATTGAGAGTCATTAATGTTTCTTATACATTAATTTATAAAGACAGTAACAGTTAATCTGATGGTCTAGAAGCAACAATCAAGAATCTGGTGAATTTTTCTTATTGAGTTGTTGATCCTGCAGATAAACTCACTTATGTGACCATATAAATTAATAACAGACTCTACAGCTTGGCACATTCTGCCTTTGGACTGCTGTGCACATGACGTTTGGGCCACTGAAGGCAAAACAAATAATCATAGCAATAACATCCTCTCCACAGGAGGTGATGAAGGTCTCAGTCGAGGCTTTCTATAGAAGCATAAACACACAAAGTCAAGGTGCAACCAGGGATTCTTGAGAACAAAAGAATCGTATAGGCTAAAAGACGGTCACCTTGTGTCCCTTCACATGAAGACGAGAATTTTGTTCATTCTCTGAAATGAACACTTTTATTGGGGATATTTGATATCTGTATGCTTAGGGCACTGTAACACATAGAGAACACTTAAAAACACAGAACCTCATAAAAGGAAAGAGATTGAACTCGGTAAAACTTGGCAAAATTGTAATCAGAGGCAGGATGGAGGGAGGATTTCCTTTAGATGTAAGTGTCTGGGTTCCCTCTACATTCATTGAAGATTAAGTGTGAGTCACTTTATCCCAAAGTTTAAAATCAGTATTTTATAATTAATTGCATTCCAGGAAATTCCTATTTCTTTCAATTGGCTATAGATATTTTCACTGTAAATCTCTAAAGACCGGTGAAATGAGGACCACCCATAGATTTCTTATATACACAAGAAAACTAAAGAATCTGAAATACAATTAATGCTTTAAGGCTGTGAGGTCAAGGCAAACATAGCCTCATTAACATTAATATATACATTGTTCTGTAACACTTAATAACCTGTCATGTTCTTATTATGAATTTTGTATGTGGGTGAAATGGCAATAAACCAAGTTAAAATTTGAGAATTTGTGTATTCATTGCAAACACTGATCTCTGTGAGCACAGCATGTTACTTTTCAACCTTCAGCATTTGAACATTTGAAAGGCAATTACAGTCAGGAAACTGGGGATTTCAATACCAGACCAGACTACTAATCAGTTCTTACTTTGAGAACTGAATCCTTTCCCTAGATGGTTTTATTTCATTCAGAAATCAACTGTGAAAAGTCCAAACAGGTGTATCATCACTTTTTAAATGATTTCTTGATATTGTCATCTGCTTGCTAAATCACTTAATTTTCCACTTTACTTTTCAGGGGTCTACAAACCTCTTAAATTTACTTAATTGAAAAAGTATTATCAATTAAAACTTCACAATCTCCTCTTGGAAATCATAGATAATTAAATTAAATAACAGTTTGCCTTCTGTGTAAGTAAAGCTTCGTTTATTTCCCACCTGTATGACTCCAAGAATGCAGTCCTGAGCTGGGGACCCATCGTGATGAATGCTGTATGAATAAAGAATAAATAGGTGGCTCTTGCTCCCTGAATTGGCAATCCTAATAGACAAAGCAAGTGAGTACTGGTAAGGGAGAAGAATGAAATAGAAAATTCATCAAAAGATTGGTAGCATTCACAACGTACATGATGAGAATGGTTTTGCAGGAGTCAGTTTTGTAGGTGGTAAAGGGAAACTCCTCCCTGGATTTAGGAGAGAGCATCAATGAGCAACACAAGAAGATGGAGAATATTGTTTCAAAGATTTATCAGAGTTGTTGAAAGCAGCCGGCACCATAGTCCATCCAAATGACCAAGAAATGATGGGTGGAGTAGAAACAGGCCACAAGGGACCATTACTTGGGCTTAATGAGACAGAAACTTGAGCCAGTAGAAGAAGGAAATGGAACAAGCTATCAGAACAATGCTCACAGCAAAACCCTAAATTGCTACTACTGGGCAAGTCCGAATTTGTTAATTCCAAAAGAAAAAGGTTTTACAGCAAGATAAGTGAGGATAAAAGCCTGATGGGATTTTTTTACCACAAGCCTTTCGTCAGATGCTATGAAGAAGGAATTGACAGGTTTGAGACAGAACATGAGAAATTAAACAAGCCAGCGGGTGCTGCAAGTGATGTACATGTAAGCCACCATCAGGATGGTGACACTATCTACAGTGATCCACAAATTATGCAAGAGATAAGCCTGAAGGGAACCTTTAGGTAGGGACAGTAAGGCCTACACTTAACTATATGTTTGGGAGCCAAGGTCAAGATATTCCCATGACTGGTGAGACACAGAGGACAGTTTCAACACATGAAAATAGGACTGAAAGAGAGGTATAGGTCCTTGGATGTTATCCTAGAGATGGCAGTTGAATACTATTACTTTCTATCTTTTTAGCTTTCAATCTGTCTCTAACTCACAAGAAAATTTTACCTTTCATCCATTCACTTGTCTTGCTTCAAACTTCCAGTCTGTATTTCATTTGAATATCTAAATAAATTAATCTCCCTTATGTGTGATGAGGACCTTGTTATACAGGAGGAACAATCTTAAAGTATGTTGAGAAACACTTGTTCAGCTCGGCTTATGGTACAATGTGGCTTGCATATCCCACAATAATTAGCTGAGGCAGCCTGAATGTTTAACAGGGATTGCTATCCAACTGCTTATGAATGATATGCAGATCAGGAATTAACTGCAGAAATTATTCAGCAAATAATTTTGAATAATACTAAATGAAAGGAAAGGGTAAACTCTTTGCAGGTAATTTGCAAAAAAAAAAACCAAAAGGCTAGCAAAATTCAAAGAATGAATTATTCATCCAGTTCTGGCACACTGGGTCTACATTGCTCCCCTTCCCCCCCTTCCTGGTTTTCATTATACAAAGTGATGTTCCAGGGTTTTAAAAATTGAAAGGTCCGATTATGTTTGTGTGACTCATATATATATAGGGGAAACTTAAACCAACAAGCAGTTCAAAGTTCTTTCTTGTAGCATAATTGACCACTCTTCCTTGCAGAGAAGTCACTTTCCCAGCTCAAGCAAAAATGGTTTGAGCTGCGGGGTCCTCGCTGTGGTAACATTGCCCTCCTCACCCTACAGCTGAGTGGGTGGATCTGCAGACAGGGGGGCAGATCTTGTTTCCTTGGAAGCAAAATGGCTTTTGAAGAAAATACAGAAAGCGAACCTCAATTTCTGCTCTTTCAGACTCATCTTAGACAGGTAATTAGGCTTCAAAATTATTTTTTTTTTCCCCAAAGGGGATTGTTTGGATCATGTATCTAATACATGAAACTGCTGTTATATCATAAGTGTTTTGGTATGTATTGTCCTAAAATGTGCCTTGATACTGCTTTATTTTATTGAGCATAGGAAAGGATGATGGCACAGGGCATAACCCTGAGCTTTTCAGATATGTAGAAA
Source organism: Chionis minor (assembly GCA_013398295.1). Classification (NCBI taxonomy): domain Eukaryota; kingdom Metazoa; phylum Chordata; class Aves; order Charadriiformes; family Chionidae; genus Chionis; species Chionis minor. The sequence goes on from VZSF01004492.1 coordinate 305,213, forward strand.
AATTGTCAGCTAGTCTTTTTCCCAAGAAGTATTTTGTGCCTCGGTTTTCCTGATCGAGATATATTTTTTAGCAACCTCATAATGAATTACATTCTACTCTTTAGAAAGAGTTCTTAGACTGATTATTTACCCAGGGGCTTAAACTGGTTGTGTGGAGTGAAAGCACCTTGTTTTCATTGATTATTTTCTCACCATTAACTGAAATTCAGCCGCAAGTTGCCCACTTCGTTGGTTTATCTGTTCAAATTGTATTTCAATTCTAATTCTTCTTCCCATACAAGTAAAAAGATCAAATACTTTGCAAGAACGCATTTGAGATTTAACTGCCAAGCAACCTTATCCTATCAAGTCTTTCTCTGTAATTAAAAAAGCCATTTTTTTTCTTTTTTTTTTAGTATCACATGTAGAAATATTATTTCTTAATGATGGGTACAAAATCCATAATAAAAGCCTTTTTTTTTTTTCACTCATCCTCTTTTTAAAATACAATATTCACGAACTGAATAAATATGAAGACAGAGGACTGCACTATTAGTCATATGAATAGATCTACCTAAACTTCTGCCTCTAAAATAGTCTAGTCTTAATAGACTGTGTTTTATTGCTCACTGTGTAAATGGAAGTCAAGCCATCAGAAACATTCTTGTTTGTCAGTATTTTCTGTGCAAGAAAGCAATTTTATCAGAATTCATGCAGTTCACACTCAAGGATTTAGGGTGCAAGGACATGCAAAAGTGTGGCAAACGCAAAAACACTGAGAAAAAGAAAATTCAGTGATAAAATATTACTGTATTGAAGAAAAGAAAGGTAGGAGAGCTTGGGGGAACTGTTGCCCCTACAGCAGATGTGACTAACCCAGGTGATTGTGTCTGCTTGATCCAGAACAAAATATGGTTGTATCTACTCAAGTACAGAAGTAAAACCTACATCCAAGCCTAATTACACCAGGATTCATAAACTCTGTACCTCAACTCTGTAGCTGAAGTGCACCATCACATGAAAGCAACTATTATGTCTATGAATCAGGTTTGGTGATACTTTGGATTCAGAAACACTGTGCGGAGGGCAGATGGAGGTTCTCTGCATCAACAGTCCAAGTTCATCTGCAACTGAAGTAACCTTTCTATGAACAATCAATGGCCAACTCTGTCTGAATTTGAGGTTGCAATATGAAACAGCAACATGTTTCATAAAGTCATAAATCAGACACTAAATTTTACACAGCCTAGTAGACAAACTCTCTGTGCTCTGGTACATGTGTAGGCTAATGGACAAGCATAGAGCAAAATTACTTGCCTTCACTTTGCAAGACAGGCAGAGGGGCCTTGCGAACAGTGAACTATGATGAACTGCTCTGCAGCGTTGTATCTTCGCAAAACAGACAATGCTGTCTGAAAAAAAACAGAACAGGATTCTTGCCAAAGCGATTTTGGAAACAGTTACTCTTCTTAAATTACCTACACTCCAAAACACAGTGCTCAGTGCAGGCAAATTTATTTAGTGGGTCCCTTCTGCTCCTGGTGCAGCTCTTGCACAGCCCAGGAGGTGTGCCAGGGGTCCCACTGCTTCACCACAGGCTATGATTGCACGCTTGCTGCAGAAGAGCTGCTTGAGTCAGCCTAAGAGCCATCCCCTCCCACAGCTGCTCATTCCGCCCCCGTCTGCCCTGTGCTAGCAAAACTGAATTAGCAGTAGACTTGCTAAGCAAACAAAAAAGGGGGAATTTTCATGTGTCAGATTCCTGCTGTAACTCTAGCCATGTGGCCACACAAGCACTTGTGCCACGCCAATGGATGATGCAGTTTAGGGTTTTAACAGCTGTCTGGGATAACCACGGGAAAAAGGCTGGGCTTTCTCTAGCTGGCACTGACACAGAAAAACATTACATTGCCATAGCCGCGGAAGGGATTGTCCTTTACCAAATAACCAGTCCCCATTGAACCTGTGAGTGAACCAATCTTCTTTTCCTGGCAAGTAAATCCTGATAGGGCTCAAAGATTCCCCTCTGTTAGTAGGAAGCTAAATAGAGTATTTACACTATTAGGAACAATGCAAAACAGACACCTTAAGACCAGAATCAGACCCTTTTCATTTTTGCAGTGATGTTGCAGACACGTTCTGAGGACAACAATTAACAACATGCTTTTACCATTTGAGAATCAAAAAGTTGAAATGTAAGTTTCATGGAATGTGTCTGTAAAGAGGAAATACTGCTGTTAAGGCCAGAATTTTCCTAACCTGAGACTTTTTTTATGAAAAAAAACCCCAAAAAACAATAGAGAAACATTTCTTTGCTCATGATGGTAAACCCAATTTCCATCAGCATCCAAACCGAAATATCTCTTTCTCTCAGTTGCCTTTTCCTCTCAGGTTCATACCAAAACTCATTCTCTGGATGCAGTGGGAGTCTCTTTGGGTTTCATGCATCTTTATTCCTTTACACTATCCTCACATAGAGCTGCACTCAAAAGCCAGCCCTCTGCCACTCTACTTGCAGTCACACCACAGCAAAGCCGACAGAGTACTCGGGGCTCCTGAGCAAGCTCCTGGCTTGAGACACTGTATTGCACTGTTTCAGCTACTTCAGAAGAGAGGCTCAGTTAATTGCTCTTTCATTTAGTCTGAATGGACTACAATGTTATGCCCACCACTTTTAAGGAGCTTTGTTGCAGCTCCCAGCATAACAATATTAATTGCCTACTACAACTCTTTTGTAAATGAGTAAATCCCATGCTGCAAAAGCCATAATGTGGAAGGATAACAACGTGTTTTGCCACTTCATTTTAGAGCTGCCAAAATCATGCATGCATATTTTACAGTTGTGGTAAATTGTATGCACACATCCAATTATTTAAATGACTAAGTATCTAACTGTGAACATAAATCACATATTTTAGGGTCTCTGCCTACCAGTGTACCTCAGACAGAGAGATGTGCACAATTTCAAAAGCTATGAATTTCATTTTTTCCTAAAGAAAGCTGAATAAATCTGTTTCAATAGGTTTTTAGTAATTCACATTCTGTGTAATATACTATAAAACTCTATAGAACTGATCCAAACTGTGCTAATGTCATTGGCAAAACTCCCTTTGATTCAAAAGTCTCTGACAAAGTCATTCTGAGAGAAAAAGTAATGGGTGAAGAGCAGGAGTATTAGCATGATTTGCTTTGTAAGAACTTATCATCCTTTTTATTGACATACAAAGTTAGTATTTCCATTGCCATAAATAATTTAGGTACTAACACCATAACCATGGGTTGTACAGCAGCCTCCAGCCGTATCTCTGTATGTGAACTCGCTCCTCTATGTGGAGAATATTAACCTCATTTTCTAAGGAAACCTCTCCCCTGACTCTTTTTACTGAAATGAATCGGTCTTGCCGTTTTAGCAGTGACCAAAAATGATAGCATCTGTCAGTCTTTATGAAAATCTCTGTGTTTTGGATCCCACTAACAGTAAACAATTTTCTGAGAAAAGTCACTGTGGGATTCACAGCAGGGTTTGACAGCCACTTGTCTTTCAAGAGATTGCCCACTATTGAAGTTAACAGTGTCAATGCCCACAGAATATAAACATCTATCTTCCATTAAAGAAGCTTCAAACATCTGGGTTTATTTCATCAAAAGGGCCTCCAGACTAAACTTCTCTATTTATTGGTAAGAGCGTGACTACTTTTAAAACAATATGTTGGATCTGCTGATTATACTCTTCATGTGCCACTTTCTTCTAAATTATGCGATAATCCGAAGGGATAAAAATGCATGCTTGCTTTTTATTGATTTCATCTTCAAATTATTTTAAAGTGTGAATTATAACATTATTATCTTCTAAACAACAAAGTACTAGCAAGCCATTAATTACTTACTACACAACTCAATGCATCATTAAAATGGTCCATTTTAATGACATGATACAGTGCAGTTATTATTATTTTGTTATTATAATTATATAAGCCTACATTAAAACCCTGGATCCAAATAAACTTCAAATCACTCCTTTCCTTTTACAGTGTTCACCCAGTTTTAAATTTCCTATCCTTCTTTGCCCATTAGCACACCAAGTGTTTCTTTTGTTACAATTTTTGTAGAACAAGGCTACATACAGGATTTAGACAGACTAGTGTGCCAAGTCCTATGTTTGATACATTTCCAAGCGATATAGAAGATGCTGAGCAGTTCTCATCACATGTACGTGAGATTTTAGAACTTAATTTTGTGACACAACTTCAAAAATTTCAAGCGTGGCGAATAGCACCTGATTACCTAGTTTGCATTCAGAGAGAAATCATCTAGACACCGAAAGAACCTCAGGAAATTTAGACAGTTTTCTCCCATCACATTGGATAATAATTAAGCCCCTTATTTAGACCATCATAGCATCAATGAGAGGGAAGAGACTGAAAGAGAGGGCATCTGCCTGATCCTAGGTTCTCACATCCCAAATAGTGTGGGTGAGTAGACACTTGTAGCTTGCAGGATTGTTCCTTTCATCCATTCTTCCATGTATTTTGGGATGGGATGGGACAGGAAGGGGAAAGGGGAAAGGGGAAAGGGGAAAGGGGAGCTGAGCGAAGAGAAGCGAAGCGAAGCGAGAAGAGGGAAG
>VZSF01004492.1:310071-328965 GCA_013398295.1 Chionis minor
AGAGAAGAGAAGAGAAGAGAAGAGAAGAGAAGAGAAGAGAAGAGAAGAGAAGAGAAGAGAAGAGAAGAGCAGCTTTACCTCTGTTTTTCCTTAGGGAGTGGTTTTGTTCAGCCAACCATACTAAGAGAAACTGACAGAAGTCTGAATCAGGAGGCGAACATTCAGCAGAGAAAAGTGTGCATCACATTTTTTTTAATCATTTTCTAAACCTTTCCTAGGTCAGGTGAATTATCTCTTAACAGCATCTTCAGTTTAATGAGGTAATGCTTCACCAACATTGTAAAAATATAAATAAAATACAGCTCAAACACTTAATCATTGACAAAGAGAATGAAATAATGCACTTATAAAGTGTTCATTCAGTAATTTATCATCAAATATCTAGACTGTCCCCTTCCATTTGAATATAGTACTATATGGGCAAAGTAGTAGGCAGGAGTCATTAGATCTTAACTGACTTTTCCAAAGCGAAACATTTATTTCACTTGAAGCATTTGTTACTACATTTACCATAAGAGGTTTCTGTCTAGTCTGTATTTTGAACTAAGCAGCTTTGCAACATCTCATCAATTCAAACCACATTTTATCTGAGAACGCACTGAATTAGAGAACATGGGGTTTTACCAGCGTAAGGGAAATAAAAGATCCAGCTAAGGGACTTTACAGAGATTTAGAGTGATTAGAGGGACAACTTAAATTCAAATAGAAGGGGAAAACAGCTCTGTGGCCTACAGATTAATTTTAAGAAAGAAGGCTCTTCATGTTTTACATTGTACTAAATGCAGTCCTACAGTGCTAGAGAAAATAGAATTTCTGTATAAAGTATCATACAGGTTAATATCGCAAATAAGTTTTGCATATAGATTAAAGACTGCCATTTGTATCCCTCAAGACACAAAAAAAAAAAAAAAAAAGAAAGCAGCTAGTTCCTTTGGATCACAATTTTAGCCAGAGAAACAGTATCTAAGAGACTAGCTTAAAATCATCAGACACACAGTTAAATAACAAATATGTGTTTCAGCCCTTCCAGGATTTCCCCTTAATGCAAAGAGCGCACCAAGAATAAAATAAAAAGTGTTAGATCTACATTGGTGTAACATCCACCATATTAACATTAGAAGGTGAAAATCACCCAAGCCTGTCTCCGGTTTGCAGATTAACAGCACAGACAAGTTGAATATAGATGAATTAGCTTACCAATGCCAATGATATTTTTAGTGTCTGAGAAGGTGAAGTTGGCTTGTTTTGTTGTCTCAGAGCAGCTGTTTCCTGAAGCTGTTACTATTTAACTGGTTTCACAACAACACGATACTACAGCAGCATCGTAGTTTTCTCCTCCAAATGACCCCTAGGACAACACATGCAATACAACAAAGGAAATTCAACAAGTGGGGAAGTGGCTAAGGGACACGCTGCTTTGCCTGCTAGAAATCACACCCAATGTAAAGTTGGGTATAATGGAAAGCGAGCTGACTGCATTTCAGTCCCAGGACAAAATACAAACTAAAGACAGTGAAAAGACCTCGTATGCTCTCACTGGATCCGGCCTATAGATTGCAAAACCTTTTTCTTATCTACCAGACAGAATACTGCTTTCATGCCTAATAGAGTTTCAGGCATTAATGCACAGCGATCATCAGTCATCACCACCAATCAATCATTTAAATAGTATACAAGTCTTTGGTTAATACTTTTGTACTCAAGTGATTTTATTCATACACAAGTGCTCTTGCAATCAAATCTGAGGCATCTTTTGTGACAGCAAGTATGATACTTCTTTTCTGACAGATGTTCCATATTTTGAACAGAAGTGGATTTCTCAGTCTGAGGGGAAAGAAAAGCCATCTAATGGTTGCATGAAAATCAAATATCAAGTCACCAAGTGCTACTATCACATCTTCATGAGCCTCAGAGGAACAGCTGGAACCCAGAGGAAGGTTAACCTGCGTTCATCAAGAACTTCAGTGAGAAACCAGGGAGAAGTAGATTGGGACCTCTACTCCCTCTTTCTTTACCACTCTGAATACTCCTGGGTTTTGTATTACTCTGCTTCTAGCAGTGCAGGAGATAGACCATAGGATGATTTGTACCAGCTGGAAGGTTTTATTTTCCCTCTTGGCAGGAGCCAGGACATCATCAAGAGTAGAAGCAAGATAATTTTCCTGGGTTTTGTACTTGCTACTCTTTATCTGGGGAAAGGCACAATTGCAAGGAAAGTCCCTTTCTACTCTGTAGTCTTTACCTTAAAGGTGTTTGGTGCATAGCTGGAATTTAATTCTGCATTTGCCAGAATTAAAAAATATCTTCAATTAGCATATAGAAACAGGTTGTAACAGCTAAACATCAGTATCCCGACAAGAATTCTAGAAAATATCATGATCCCTGCTTACTCAGCCATGTTAAATTCTGTTTCTGAGTCCAAGGTCACTGCTTACTTTTCCAGCAAGGGGCATCACAAGCCCACATCATAGAGGTCATCTCCTGCAGATGCCAGGTGAAGGTGTGATCTCTCTGCCTGGAGGTTGGAATCAAACAGAAGTAGCATGGTAGCCACTATCTATAAATATAGAGAGAGGATTTGGAACTTGCTGACTTGGAGCTTATTTCCAGGACTGTCAAGATAAGAGTTTAGGCTGTACATTTGTACACTTCTGGCTGTGCCAGAGGAGGAGAACTGCTGATTTAGACCTCTGTGTAAGGAAAGCAGCTCTCAGGATGGTCCGTGTGAGACCAAGTCTAGAGACTTGGGCGCTGTGACCCTCTCCCTCAAACCAATGGGGATGGCAGGAATACAATATATAGCAATATCTTAATTGCATAATATTCTACCTAAAAGCAAAACTGCTATATGTATGCATTCATACATGACTTTCAACTATTCCTCAAAGCAGTTAGTGTTAAAACTTGGGTTCTTTTTAACCTTGTATTTTATCTCAGATAGAAAGACATCCAAAGATGAAGCAGTAGAATCAATGTTAGGACCTGAAGACAAGATTAGTTTCTGGGAGGGTGGTTTGGTCCAGGATATTAGCAGTGTTGTAGAGGGAAAGTATAAAAGGGGAAGGAGTGGATGAATTAAATAGATCTCAGCTGTTTGGCAAGGAGTTAGAATTTCCCTCACACTGCACAGTTAAAACTATTTTCTGCAGCAGGGTCCTTGTCTTGCACTATGCGCACACACATCTTACTTCCTGTCTGAGGGTGGAAAAGGGACCAAAGCCTCTATGTGCTGTATGTTTTAAAATCCCATTATTCTGAGAGCAACCAATGATTTCTGTGATTCAGACTTATGACTTTTAAATACGTGAGATAAGAAGAATGCAAACCTCATTGTTTCACAATATTGCTAAAGTGTTTGAAGGAAAAAATCGCTCATTTTTTTCCAACCTAGATCAAGGAAAATAACTCATTCTGCTGAACTAGTTTAGGTGGAGACTACAAATAAATAAATACATGATTTTTTCCAAGACTGAGCCACCACGGGATATTTTCAACACAAGTGTTTAAAGACTGACAAAGCCATTAACCATTGAAACAGTAGGTTACTGGACTAATAGTTTTGCTAATGTAATATTAGTTTCTATATGTATACGTATACTTACATATTCACATACACATCACCTGCACATATACTTGGGTGTGTAAGTGTAGCTACAGATACAGATATAGATGTAGATAAATATATACAAAATGATAAAGGCAACCAACAAGCACGTCAAAAAGCAACAAGGATTTTATAAAACTGATACTGTCCTCTTGACGGGTAAATACACTCAATGGCAAGGGATAAAAAATAGTGATGAGGGACAGGCTCAAAAATAAAAAAAGAGAGAAAATTTTGCTTCTACGTTTGAAAATGTCACCTGCAGGATTCCTCAGACAAAGAATGGCAACATGCATAATGTGTCCTTGGCAAACAGGGAAATTAGAGAAGTCTGAGAATTTATCTAAGTCACAGGCAATTTGAAAAGCTTGGTTTTACATCACCAAGTGAAGTATTGTCAACATTGTGCAGAAAGGTGTGGAAGACATTCTAGCTTTTGAAAGCGCTCAAAAAATGTAACTGGAATGCATAACACCACATTTATTGAACATAAAGATTTGTGTACAGAATCTATTATTCTATTCTTGCACAAAAAAATATTACATATATATAGCATACATACCTATCTGTCCTTTTATCTTTCTTACCTATCATATTAGATATTTAATTTTATAGAACTGTCATAAAGCACCAAGTAATTCATATCCTGCATTTTATATTTTCTAGTCAAGTAGAAACAGATACTGGAACAAGAGGCATTTTCTAAATGTTTTTATGTTGTCTGTCCATCTACCTCTCTATCTATCTGCTATTTGTGCAAATATTGTTGAACAGTAAGGTTTGCCTGCAGCCATGATTGCATCTTCTCCATATAATTAACTAGAGATTTGATATAACTTTGGGACTAAAACTAAACTTGCTCATTGTTATTTATTACTATTATTCACACCTTAGTTGTATTCATCTTCTTAGTTTGCAGAGCTAAAGGGCATCCTCATTTGAGAACAATAAGTGAAGATCTGAATATCAGATAATACAAATTGATTTTTGTTTATCTCTAAAAATGACAATAAAATCTACCATAATAAATGGCATAGGTAGACTTGATATTTTAAACTTCAGATGGTTGCATGATTTTAATCACCAGCAAGATAACTTCAGAGTATTTTACAGTAATTAGAATTACTGTTACAAGGAAAAAGAAGATGAAAGCTAGTTATTTTTCAAAATAAACCTCCAGCAACACAAGAAGGAGGGTACAGCAGGTTCCAAAGGTTTCTACATAAATGAATTTATGCAAAAAAAAAATATATACTTTATAAATTAAACTTTCTCAAATAATTACTGAGTATATTTAAGGATTCTTCTTTACACCTATACAACAGTAGGCAAAAGACAGCAGAAAATTACTTAGAGAAAAAAACCTCAAGAGATTATTCATGTCCCACTCTTCCTGCAGCATCAGAGGAAGCATGCCCACTCTTTTCTTTTTTTTTTTCCCCAGATACAAGAAGCAGCCCCCAAACAAGCTACGAAAGAGAGGAGGAGAGATTTCAGGACCAAAATGTCATTTGATTATATGGGCAGAGTTCTAGCGTTTTAAGAAAGAAAAAGAGCAATTGTTCTCCAGTTATGATAAATCTACTTAATTTTAATCTCACACACTGAAATTAAAGCACAAGTGAGCCAAAATACTTGGTGCAATTTATTTTCACTTTGTCAGGCCAGATCCTGCTAGTGTGGAGCTATTAAAAGTAACCAAGCTGAAAAAGCACAACTTCTCTGTGCAAGTGCAGCACAGACTACGGGCAATCATTCTGGAGAAAGAGAATATGATTTCTCATGAAATAAGTGTTAAAATGATTCACAGCTTTCACAAAAAGCTGCCTTCTATGTGAATTGGCAGAAGCCAGAAGGTGCACAATGTGGAGTGACTTCTTAGGGCCAAATAGCACCTCAACTTCTTCGGTCTTTTAATAGCCTGAATTCTCAAGGAAACTAGGCATATGTTGTACATACATCTATCCACCTTTCCTCAGTAGCTTTGAAGCCATTAGCTAATTTCATCCAAATATCATAAAAGTGGATCTCTCAATCAGGATAAATTATTTTGAGCTTTATGAATATAGCTAGTATCTTACACAAAAAAAGCCTGGGTTAATGTATCTACTACAGAAGGTCCCCAGCAAAACAACCAGAAAGGTCAAACTCAGAACTAGCCACTGGAGAATCCATATGTGCCAGAGCCCCAGGAATTCCAGCTTCCTCAATTTTACTGCTCACAGTTTGCATGCTTATCCTTTTTCATCTAGGTTTCTACTGCAATTACTGCTTTAAGCACTGTCTTTTCGTTGTATTTGTCTCAGACTTAATCATTAGATAACTTATTTTCTAAAATATTTTTCTAACATGAGCACAATCCCAAGTTGCCTGCATCTGTCCTCACAGTTCTCACATTCTCATGCATAGACGCATGCATCCTTTCCCATCATCTAACTTCAAATATTGTCCCACTATCAAAGTCTCCCTTTCATGATCACATAAAACAGCTTTCATGGATTCTGCACCTTTGCATTTACTTCTAAGTACACCTCATATTTTGACTAAATCAGATAAAAAACATTCAGTATATATGAATGCAAAAATGCCAGTATCTCAAAAAAAAAAGTTGGGAAGATCATCGGTGTTACTTAGTTAAAAATTTAACTAAGGAATATCCTATGCAGTTAAGATGTCAGCTAAACAAAGACCTTATGTATGTATTTAGATTTAAATTTGGCTATAAGTCCTGTCAAAGTGCATGGGATGTGAGCTTATGCTTCAGTTGTTTTTGACTTAAATATGCACATGGTTGAAGTTAGAACATATACCTTGCTACAATTTTGAGTTGATGGTTAACAATCTGTGGAAAATGGATTTCCTTAAGCATCTAGGTTTGTAATAGCATCATCCTGAAGATCAACTCAAAGTGATATCCAACATTTTAAACTTATTTGTAGGCTTTGTATGAGGTAGGTAAGATCTTTCAAACTAGAAGTGGAGATCTCATGAGCAGAGGTCAATTCCGTTTCCAGCTAAGGCACATCATCCCGCTGCCATCCTCACAGTTCATGAAGCTTTGCTTTTCCTACCTGGGCAGAATCAGCACACAAAGGTCTACCCCACATGTAGCTTCTGAGGAACATGTATTTCTGATGTGTTAATATGGTACCCATTGCAACAGGCTAAGGCATGGGTCAGGGGTATTCGAATCCACCACACTGTACAGAGGTAAAACAGGGTATTTCCTGACCCAGCACACTCACCATCCCAACAGAAGACCAAGCACAGTAGGCCAGGACTGGCCAGCCTTCTTTCATTACCAGCAGCGAACCATACCTTTCATACTGCAAAAAGCCATGAGACACAAACTGTTTGGGAGCAAAGGGGGCTAGGAGTATTGCAAAGAGGGCAACTCTTACAGGGGCCCGTCACTCCATTGCAGAAAGCTCTGGGAAGGTGCACCTCTAAGTAGCAGTGTTAGCTTCAGCAAGAGGTGTGTGTCACCTAGAATATATGTCCTGCAGTCAGGTATATGGTATGCCAGTTATATTTGGACAGCTTAAGAGCCAAAAATTAACCATCCTTGCTATGTAGAATGTAAGGGACAGTACAGTTGCTGTTTCTGTCCAGAGAAATATTAATGTCTTCCAGTCTCCTACAACAACAGTGTCTGCAAATGAATGCTGAGAGAGGAAGGTACAAATGAGACAAGCAGATGGTGATATTTCACCAGTATGTTCCATCTATTTTCCATTGACCTAAGCTTCAGGGATTTCCTGAGTGAGAACTCTGTAGGGCAACATTAACCTCATTGCTCTGCAGAGGTCTGTACCAGAGGTATCCACCCGAAGCTGTCTTTGCACTCTGTGGTTCTCCTGACCTATTTCAGGCACTTATTTTAGGATGAGATTAATTGAGACCTACCTGGCCTATTTCTCTCCATCAGCTGTGAAGGGTATTCACAGCATGATTAGTTCAAATGTCATTTGATAAGATGCCACAATCCATTGTGCTTAATAACCCTACAGTTACAGGGTTATGTCTTGCTCAATACAGGCAAAACTATAGTTTTCACAATTTCCGGTGCACAGAATTTCACAGTTTAATGAATGACTGTGCAATAAGAGTCTTCCTTTTACTTGTTTATCAGTTTGCCTCAGGTAGAGGAGCATAGGAGGGACATGAGTTAATATTAAATGACAATGATCTCAGCATACCAGTAATCAGCTCATCAAGGGTTGTAGTGATCCCAGAAAAAAAAAATGTGAAGTTTTTTGGAACAAGACATTGACATATGAATTGAAGAGCTATAGGAGAGATAAAACTGAAAGATAAATGCTAATTGAATGCTAATTATCAATGTTAATTTTATTCTATACTTTGCTAATTATTATCATGCAACAACTTTTTTTATCAATTCAAACCCAAACAGAAAGGCTGCTTCAAGGAGTTCATCCTTAAATATAAAATAATAATTTTTAAAATTTTAGTCAGTGGATTTTTTGTTTCTTGTCCCTTCCTTACTTATTCATGGAAGCAAAAAAAAAAACAAACCCAACACTAATACCTTTACAAACTCACAAACAAATCCCAAAAATAAATAGTGGATATTTTACAAACAAATAGTGGAAGAAAAGAGAGTGGCAGGGAAATTAAAAAAAATATTTCCAGTATGCTTCCAGGTCATCTTTATTAGGTGACCAGACCACATATTTGAATGGTTGTATAAAAAAGAATGAAATATGGGACGAATTTAAGCATTGTAAATGTCTGTGCGCAGCTTGGACTGTGGTCAGGGAGCCATGCAAAAGCTAGTATGTGAAGAGCTGAAATTAAGATTTAGAAAAATTAAGACCCTTGTGTTTTGGGGGTTTTTTTCCTCTGGACGGAAGAGGGAGATGTTATGGTACTTTTTTATATCTTTTCACATATCCTATTCCGTATGATACATTTAGTTTTAATGCGGTAGTTGTCATATCGACCGACACCATTTCACAGTTCTTTTGAGACTTGGGCTGTTGCTGTATGAGTTCATATTGACATAGATTCAGGCCTGTGGCACAGCTGATTTTGCCAATAAAAAATGCATTTAAAATTCAACAAAGATCTGTTTTTTTCTATTTTGCACTGAAAATATAAATCAGTTTTTATCATGCTACATAGCTATATAGTTTTTACCCATTTGGGTCACAGTAGACTAATCTATTTACTAGGTGAACAAAATGTAGAATGATAATAATACCCTCATATTGCAACACACTGACAAACCTGTCATATACATTAAAAACATGTTATATACGTTATGTACATGTTATATACATCTTACCTGCAAAAAAGCCAATTTTCTTTTCATGTTTAGAGTAGCTTTCACATCTCATGCTTTAACATGTGTCTTCTTTAAGCAGCTCGCCAGCTTTCCGATCTATCACAAGTGCTCACCCACCTCACTATAGCAATAGAATCAGCTGGGATAAGTCACAATTGTTTGGGGACAATGGGAATTGTCTCTATGGTTTGTTCTCTGGTTTATTCTTTAGTGTCTTTGTATCAGACAGTAAGCCCCTAGGCCTGTCGGTAATATACCTGGAAGGAACTGCCTGCATACAAAGCTTTTAAGGTGGTGATATAGACTCTTTGGATATAGGATTGCTGAGCTCAGAGAATGTCTTTCCTAATATATCAAGCCTCACCTTAAATCTTACTTATGTTCCCAGCATTTCAATTAGGCTTTTCCAAGCCCTCGTTACTTGAAAATAACAAAGCTTCTCATTTTCAAGCTAATATTAAAATCAGCCAGTCAACATCCACTTGTTCTTCTGCTACACTCTCCATTACTTTAAATCCTCACATCTCCTCCTGGAAGAATTCTGATTGTTTTTGCCTTTTTGTTCTATTTTGCTGTGAAATTGATGCCTTCTGGCCAAGAAGTTGACTCTCCCTGATAAATACACTGAATTCATTTCTGTAAGCACAAAATATATCTGAAAATTGTTGAATGTACTGGACAGATGCTTCTGCAGTGGTGATACGCTGATAAACAGTGATGGGTCCCATTACTGACTAAAAAGTGCAGACTCAGGTTGGAATTAAGACACAGATTTGACTGTGCAGTGTCTCAATTCCTTGATTCATTTGCTGAGTAGACATGGATGTTTGGTGGCATCTGAGAGGCCGTAGGGAGATAGGGATGGGAGGTACTGTTGCAGTTTTCTGCAGTGTGACATCTGATGAAATACACGAGGGCATCTCACACGACATCAGGCAGCTCCAAGTTCTGAGTCAGTATAAACGGAGTCTAGAGAGTTATTCAGTAAGCAGATAAAAGCATATATTATAGGACAAGCTAATTGCTTTCTAAGCTCTATGGCTTGATGTCCATATACAAGCTTACAGCCAGATGCCTAATCTTAAGCTTAAAGCTTCATTTAATACTTCTAATTCAATGTGACTCTGTGATTTGGACCAGCCTCTATGTGCTACCAAAAGTCAAGCTGGTAAGAAATTTTCTAAGCTTAGTCTTGTTTTATTAATCACATATCTATACTGAATTTTACTAATCACAGGTCAGTGTTCTGATTATAAGCTTAATTACACTCTTTTCAAGAGAGGGAACTTTCCCATTCGAAGAGCTTAGAAAGGCCACAGTGACACAAGCACGCATCCTAAGGGATGAAAGCAAGGTAGAAAGCTTGACCCTTTCTACAATATATTACCTCCAACCCAAGATGCTATGTACCTGTTTTCTTCTACAGATCCGAATTTCTGAGGAGCTGGCAGGGCATAGTTATATATGGAATGGGAGAAGATCAAGTGGTCCTGTAAGCAAATAAGTTTAAATCATGCCTGGAGCCATGAGGAAAGCAGAGCAGAATTTTGACAGGTAGGAGGAATGCATCTGGGAATTACACGGTTGGGGTGGAAAGGGTTTCAATAACAAGAGCCGAGGTGAGAAGGGTATCGGCATAATATGGATAATTTGGGTATGTCATTTCAAAGATAATGTTTTTTCAACTTTTTTTCCAATCTATTTTCAGTGATCAAAATTAACCACTATCATCTGAGTTGTATAACTCAAGGTAAAACCATATAAAACAAATAGCACTTTAAATTTCTCACATGACTTCAAGGGCATGGTTAAGGTTATAGAAGTTTTAGTTAAATATATTAAGAATAGATATTTATTTTGTTTGCTTCTTTAATGAATTTAATGACTAAAAACTTAGTGTTAGTCACTAGCTGATTGCAACCAACCAACACCACTCTCCTCCTTGAGGAGGCATACTCCCCATACTCCATGTACTCTTCTGCTCCCTCCTGCTCTGCGAGATGCTCTCCACCCAGCAGGAGCACCGCTATTCGCATATGACCTGCTTAAACTCATAAAGGCAATGTTCAGAACTCAGTAAGTTTTTGGTTAGTGTTGTGTAGTAGTGCTTAGACATTTATCTCATGTCCCAATATGCAGGCTGTTCCAGATCTGATTACCAGCTTCCACATTCTTTTCTCAACAGCTATTTATACTACTTTTTATAATACATAGTCATGTAGTCTGTAATAAACCTGAGATGCCGCATATTTATTCCTATTTTTCATGGTTTATTATCCTGACATTTCAAATTGCTCAGCTTAAACTTTGATAAGTGTTGTATGATAGAGAAATCAAACTTTTACATAAGAAATTGCTTCAATTAAATGTCAAAATAGACATAAAAATTAATTTTAAAGCCCTGTATGCTTCTTTCTAAATACCCTGTACAGGGGTTGACTCAGGAAGGAAAGTCCTGCTCAGCATCTCCTTCTTGCAATTAAACTTTATTTTCTAACACCAATCTTCACAGTAGTATTTCAGCATTTACTATATGCTGAATTTGATTTGTAAGACCTACAAATTACTGTTGCCTTTTTTCCCAGATTCGAAGGCTATTTAAATACATAATGGAGTGTGTAAAATCAAGTCTTGCAGGGTGCCATCTGAAACGTAAATTCTTTTTCGTTCCCTTTTTCCTTCATCCTTTATAACTCCATTCTTTTTCCCTTATATTCCCTGGGTTGTGTCTACATATAAATTGTGTATCTCCCAGTAGAGCCACTCTGAATATTTATTACCTGTGTAATATTTTTCTCTTCTGTGTCTTTGTTTTATTCTGCATATTTGAACTATTCATATAATTACTACTGTTATTACTGTAGGTCTCCTTTTACCATGTTTCTCTTTCCTATCTAATTCCTTTGATCTTATTTCTTTTCATACATCTTTTTCCTGAGCTTGTCTCCTCTGGCTAATGGCTCCTTCTCTCACAACGCAGTACTCCTTTGGCTGTTTTCTTTCCCCTGAACCTCATTCCCAGGGTTTTTCTCCTTTTCAAGCTCTTTTGTTCCTATTCCCTGCTAATCCCTTGATCCCCTGCTTGCACTCACCACCATATATTCTTCAGTCCCTCGCTGTTTTACCACATCCCCTTCAGCAGACTGATAATGCAATTTTAACTGAAACTAAGAAACTTTAATATCGCTCTGATCCTTCCTGGATTTAGGCTTGTGGATAGAGCCAGAAGCAAGATGGGAAGGGAAGGGGAGGGAAGGCAGGGAGGGAAGGGAGGAGAACAGCTGAGCAGAGACAGAAATGCAAACTTGATAGCACTTCACAGTCTGTTTATTTCCCAAAGAGTGTCCGCTCAGCTGGGCAGCAGAGCAGTGTGAGCCACCAGATGTGCGATTGTAACACTGGTGTCAGCAAGAGCTGCTCATGCAGGTTTTGGCCAGCACATGATGTGGGACGTCATTGCCTTTCTCTGCAGCCAAGATGCAACCCAGCAATTTAACAAAGCAAGGAACTAGAAAACAGAGCAGGATAAGTAAACAAAGAGTAGAATTATCTTTTATGAGGACAAGAGCATCAGGGGAAAACCCACCAAAGTCAGTATCAAAGTAATAGAAAGGTGGCTGTCTAGCTTGCTTAAGGGAAGCCATGTGTTTACTGACCAGTAAAGGCAGGTCCATACTGCGAAGAGTTGATTCCTGCTGGCAGAGAGACCTTAACTAGAAGGTCCAATACTGCATGGCCCTGATTCTGCAATGCCGTAGTTGTGCTCACACACCAAAGGCAAAAAGCCAGGCAGCTCAGGACCAGCATCCCAATCTTCTGTCCTTCTTGGTTTCACCATGGGTGGAGTATCACCTCAGGTATCCCTTAGTCATGTTCTAAAACAAGCATGGCATTGACTTGCAGATTTGCACTTTTAAGTTTCTAGATCTTGTGCTATAGACATTTTCAAGAATCCATAAGATGAAAACTGAGTTTATTGTTGTATTAAATACTATTCTGTACCAGTGGGAAAATTAGTCTCCCTGAAAATAAAATGCATAACAAGAAAGGAAGGATATATCCATTTCACTTATGCTGGTGAGGAGCACAGATGAGACTGTGTCCCAGAAAGGGGCTTAACTCCTGTGCAATCACTACTAAAATTAGGTATTACATTTATTTAGCAAAATTCAGACAGGAAGATTATTCACCTGTTATTCCTTTCAAAAATTTGGCCTGCTGTGTTATATGTGACATAATTAACAAAACGTTACAGCATGTTTCAATGAACCCAGCTATGTGCAATTTTCTCCAAAGTGTGATTAAAGAAATTATTGGAGGGCAAATGGAACAGCTTTTACTGAGACAGCTAACAATGAGACATATTGGATTCTTATTATCTGCTATTAGCTTTGGCTTTCAGGTAGGAGAAAAATACATTTTAGGAATCATTAAGTGTCCTATTTTAATAATTCCTGAAACATGCCAGTTAGTGAGAAAGTTGACTATTTGTTTTATTTTACTTAATATTTTCACAAAAATATGGAGCCTGTGGAAAGCTCCTCAAAAAGATTTGTTTAAAAGGTCAGCTTGGAGGAAATTTCTGCATATTCAATAAAGGAGCAGAGACATTAGCAATACATGGAGCTGGAGTTAATGCTCTAATTTAGGG
Organism: Chionis minor; assembly: GCA_013398295.1. Classification (NCBI taxonomy): domain Eukaryota; kingdom Metazoa; phylum Chordata; class Aves; order Charadriiformes; family Chionidae; genus Chionis; species Chionis minor. The sequence goes on from VZSF01004492.1 coordinate 323,635, forward strand.
CTTGAAAACTGGGTTCTGTTTTTGACATTAGAGTGGGACACTTGTAAAACCTTTGGCAAGTCTTATACAGCTTTCAAAATCCCTGGCAGCTATGCACCTACTTAGTAGTTCTGGGTCTTTGTGTCTTTCTGCCTAACTCTCCAGTGTGTATTTTGAACAAAGTGTGAGTTTATCATTGTGCTGAGAGCACTGATGCCCCAACTAACATTGCCCACTGTCAAACAGGTGCCTTCAGTCAGGGATTCAGCCCAAGATCCCCCGTAGCAGTTGGGCTTGTATTTCAGGGCAACCAGCAAAGCATTACAATTTCCAGGTGACATGCAAGGATATCTTTTTCTTTCTCAAATAAGAGCACGAGCCTGTTAGGAAGAGCTCATTGAGAGCAAGGAGATGCTGCCTCTTAAAGAGGCAAGCTTCTGTAGAACAGCCACCCCCAACTTCCACCAAACGTGGACCTTGAGGAGGGAAACTCTGTCTCCTCACACAAGAGCTTTTGTCCCACAGCTCCCAGCCCTGGGCTGACCCATCCTCACACCATTCAAAATGCACCAGCCTGTGACACCTTACACCAGCGATGATCTCTTCCTGCTCTAGATACTATCATAACACAAATAACGACAAATGCACAATGTAAGCTGTGGTGTGAGCCCTCCCTGGAGTGCTAAAAGCCTTTTGCTTCTCCCCATTATTCCTGGAGGTGAGGATGCCCAAAGTACTATTCTAGACAATTGACTCTCAATTGCACTCCGCTTTTGTGAGGACACTTACTTGTTCCTTTCTGCTTTCAAATTTCAGCTTTCTATTTTTCCTTCCACTTACTGACTGTACAGTACTTTCTACTTAACTGAAAGCTTTTCTAGCTAACTGAGTAAAGCTCTGTATCAGTGATAGGCCTGAAGGGTTAAGATCATTTTCCTCAAGGAAGAACTGAATATTATTTCCTACCACAAGAGAACTAGAAATTGTCTTTTGGAAATGAAAACAATTTAATATGTGGCACTGCAAAATGCACGACGTAAGGATGGTCAAGAGTCACAAAAATAACCGCTTGCCTCTATCTAACATTTCATCCCTTCCCCTGGAAAACAACCTAATCCCCTCATTCCCCTGACCTGTTAAGGAGCCTGGCCTCATTGAGAACACTGTGTGCAAGGTTAGGCCCAGGAAAGGTTTTCTAGTCCCTGTTGGGTTCTTCTGAGCTTCTGCTTAGTCACTGTTTGTGTTTCCACTGTAGATTTCAGTATAAGAAATAGTGCACGGATTCCCCACAGAAATTAAGATTGTTTTAGCAAAGTACTACATCAAAAATGAGACAGCTGTAGTTGTGTTGACTTCCTTGGAGTGTGTTAGCTTTCACCCATTGAGTCTAACAGTTATTGATGGTGGTTAAGAACTTGCTTAGAAAGAAGGGTCTCTGCATCAGATCATGTGTGACTTCAGACAGGATTAGGGAAAGATTAGTGATGCATGGGTTTGTAAGGAAGGCTGGGTCTCGTTTCACAGCAGCTAATTTCACCACTCTACACCTATGGGCCAAGTTCACACCCACCTGTATTTTAGATTTTAATTTTATTTGCATTATCCGCACTATTTGTCCACAGTTGGAGATCCCTAAGAAAAACGTAGGAAACATGAAGACTGGAAAAAAACCACTCCCATACAGGTCAAACCCATTGCCCAACTCCTGGGTCAGAAATGACATTTTCTATGTAGATGGTTCACTACCACTTATCCTGTCATTTCAATGCCTACTGATCGCTTTTAAAACTGCCTGCTTTTTGTTGAAATAGCCAGCAGTGGTAGAACCACTGGGCTTTGATTTCCTCTTGCAGGGAAGGCTCAGGTCTCAGTTGCTACCTTTGATGTTTCCTGTACTACTAATGACTACTGTGGAGCTCCTCTCTGTGGGAGCCATGACACAGACAGCCATTTCACTACTGCTGTGGGACACATTTAGTTGAGTTCCTTGAGTATATGTATCACTAAAAGAGTAGGCTTAGATAAAGCAAGGCACATAATTCTATACAGATTTCAGAAAACATTTTCTACTAACCTGTGTAAAAAAATACATCTGAAAAAATACTGGTTTAAGGAAGGAAAGTAGCAGGAGCCATTTAATGTACTAAGAGAGATGGTAAGTACTGTAGAACTACAAAGACTTACGCATGAATTAAAACAAATGAAGAAATCTATTTTAACATCTAATCCAAATTCATATTGTAACAAATCAGTTACGTAAGTATTCCTGAAAAACTCCCTTTTCCTATAGGTAACCTCAATAGTTATCAGCTTTTTGTCATCTCCCATTGATGAGAAAAATTTACAAGACAACCATGAAAAACTGGCCAGTGACTCCAGGCAGGAACATACATATTTTTAAATGCATGACAAGGCCAAAAGTTTTACTTCCTGACACAACCTTCACTATCACTGGAATCCTTTTGCAATATCAGAATGGTGTCAGAGGCACTGAGTGGTCACAAATCAGCAACAACCAAACATTCCTTTCACAAGCTTTTGGAGCTGGATTTAGGTGCCCAACTGTAGACACATGTGACAACTTTAACGACCACTTCTTCATACCAGTTATTTAACACCTATCATCTCTCTTGGATACTGTAGACCATGTGGTTCTGCTGACACATTGTGAGAATGTTCTTGCAATATATAGATACACTCTTAAATCATTATTTTCCTTTCATTCCATATGGTCTAGGTGCCCTTGACATAATTTAAAAATACAGTGCAGCAGCACAGTTTAAGATAAACCACTACCAATAAGCCAAGCAATTTAAAATCTCATATCCCCTTCACCTTCGAACAAATCCTTCCAACTTACAATTCCTTGCAAGCTTCCTAGAGGAAAAAAAAAAAAGATACAAACTCAGCAATGTGCCTTAAAAAATCATTTGAAGTTATACTGCCATTCAGTAGTAAAACAGTTGCCTGTGATATTTGATCTATAACATCACTATATCATAGAAAACAAGTTGCAGAGACCATGATCTTTCAAATGCAGACGATGAATTAAGGATATGATTTGGGATGAATATATGGTGATGCCATTCTGGAGGGCTGTCTGTTCCTTCTGCCTCACAGTTTCCCTCTTCAATTTCCTTTGCAATGCACCTATATATAGCACTTCTTAAATCCCAGAATTGTCCCCATATGAAGTTTTCTAGGAGGCTACTTTGTCATTTTTTTTTAAGTCTTCAGCTTTACGTGAATTGTGTCCTTATCAAAAGTCACTGGAGCGGTTAAGAGTCTGTTCACGTGACAGGCTCAAATCAAGCCCTTCATGGAAAGTTACACACTGCAGTGCCCGTATCCTTCCGACAGCAGCTTTATATCACCGTTTCAAATGATCCAGCCACAGCAGTCAATCTGTTAGCATTTTACACTTACTTTTCCTGGGTGCAGACAGTTAAGAATTGGGCGTTCCATCACTTCAAGCTTTTATAAGGCTTCAACAAAGTGGGCAACGTTTTGCCCCTTGTTTCACCCCTGAAACTACATCCCTGTGTGGGTTCACAGCAGCGTAACTGAGCACAGCATCTGGCAGAAAGCCCAGAACTTGACCCAGTGGGTTTATGCCGAATGGAGATGATATTAACACACATCATGAGCCCAATCTGCACTCTGGCTGCTTAATAAAAACATTACCACCTCCGTCGTTACATTTAACCTTTTATATTAACAATAGAGCAGGCCAAACTCTTAGCCCACAAAATTTACTATTTATCAGCCACAAGCAATTGTAGAATTTGTAACTTTTTTTTACTATTAATAACTTTTTGCATAACAGGAACTGAACAGTAACAGGTGGATAATCAGCACTTCACAGCACATTTAGAGTATTTATTAAATTTACCATGAAGCTGCAGAGGCACCAGAAAATTGTATTTAGAGTGAAATTTTCACTTAAAATTAGTACAAGATGTTTACTTAAGTGTAGACATCATAGTAAAGGACTGGGTTTCAATGTTGTGACTAACTCACATTTTTTGCAGAGAAACCTTCATGAACTGATGTTTTTTCCTCACCTAAGAGACTAAAATAAAGTAAAAGTTAAAAAAATAAAAAAGGTCAACCAGAGTATTCCATTAGGATTGAAAGAAAATACTACATTTTTGATTGGGACTGCCAGTAAGTCTAAGCATTTTAATAAGGAATGTCAAGATATTTTGTGACTTGGAGTGATTTCAGGCAATGTAACAGATGAAAACTATCATTCATTAGGTGCATGGTCAGCATTTAGTGGCAGAATGGTCACAATTCATTTTCTTGTCTTTTTTCAGCTAATTGTAATTACCCAGAAGGTATAGTAATATGTGAAGTGAAACAAACATGTGCCATACACCGAATTGCTCCTTGGCTTTAGTTAAACTACCCTCCCAAGTCCCTTGCCACTACCCCTTCAGCCAGGTTACTGTATTTGACTAACAGCTGAACACAACAGCACTAGTGCTGGGCTGAATTAACATCAATTAGCATTTAAATTGCACGTTTAAATGAGAGCATTAATGGGTGTGTGTAATTTATAACTCTTTCCCCTCCACTTCCAGCCTTATCTAGTGCTAGAGATTTGTCAGACAGCTGGTATCAATCTGCCTAATCTCAGGCTTAGAATGACTGCTCGCCTGCATACGTTTATCTGGCACACACTGAATAAAGGAAAATTCTTATAGGTTGGCTTTAAATTTACAGTGTGGTTTGACATTCATGTTATCAACTGCATGTAAATTGCAGCTGATTTTACAGCTACCTTCCAGGGGCCAAATATTACCTGATTTACAACCACCTCCCAGTGCCTTCAGTTGTGCCACCCTTCATGCTAGGCTGGAGCAAATTTCATATAATCATAGAATCATAGAATGGTTAGAGTTGGAAGGGACCTTAAAGATCATCAAGTTCCAACCCCCCTGCCATGGGCAGGGACACCTCTCACTAGAGCACGTTGCTCAAAGCCCCATCCAGCCTGGCCTTAAACACTTCCAGGGATGGGGCCTCCACAACTTCCCTGGGTAACCTGTTCCAGTGCTTCACCACCCTCACAGTAAAGAACTTCTTCCTAATATCTAATCTAAATCTCCCCTCTTCCAATTTAAAACCATTACCCCTTGTCCTATCACTAGACTTCCTGACAAAGAGTCCCTCTCCAGCTCTCCTGTAGGCTCCCTTCAGATACTGAAAGGCTGCTATCAGGTCTCCCCGGAGCCTTCTCTTCTCCAGGCTGAACAGCCCCAGCTCTCTCAGCCTATCCTCATAGGAGAGGTGCTCCATCCCTCTAATCATCTTAGTGGCCCTTTGCTGGACCTGTTCCAACAGTTC